>JANAVB010027849.1:0-57500 GCA_029216955.1 Iris pallida | reverse complement strand
AAAATAACAATGTCTAGAAAATAAAAAACATCAAGAGTTGCAAAACCATCCAATACAAACCCAAAAATAAGTCTACCGAAAACAAATCCGGTCAAAAATTATATCATATATATATCTACTGTTCTACGTAGGCACAGAGAGATCTCCCTCCTCAGCCACTGCGCATAAGTAGGATCCACGTCAGCAAGATCAATATCCAGAGGAGATGGATGACTGGAACTCCTAGTGCAACTGCCCTCTGGTGCCACCTCCTCCTTCACAGCTATCTCAACTTTAGGAATAACTTCCTCCTTAATAGTCGGAGGAAGTTCTTCCTTGACCATCATCTCTGCAGTAGGTACCACTACCTCCTCAGCAGGAGGAGGAAGCACTACCTCCTCAGTAGCAGGTGGTACCACTACCTCCTCAGCAGCCATATGTGCCTCTCTCAAGCGACATGCTCGGGTCACAGGTGCCATCTGGTAAGATTAATGGAAACATGGAGATTAATTAGGGATTAAACAAAATGACAGTATTAGACGTGTAATGTAGAAGATTCATTGTTGTATGAAAATTAATTAGTGGTTAAACATATTTTACATTTTATTTAATTTTCAATCATCTTCTGAAAATTTATCTTCTTCGTCCTCCGCGTCCTCATCTTCCTCTTCCTCCTCATCTTCGTTTTCATCTATTTTGATTTCCTCTTCGGATACTTCAGCCTCTTCTACATGATTAGATGTGTAATATGGAACTTGTAACCACCTCCAACGGTGAATGACCCTCAGCAGTCTTGCCTTAAACTTGAAGCCATTAACGACATAGCCTGACAGTACGGAATGAGTCTCACAACCAGGATATAGAGGAGTATCTGCATCTTGCAACATATCATAGAACTCCTTTGCCTCGAGATTAGTATCCTCCGGATCAAAATTAGGCCCTGCCGTATCGTACACCATATCCTGTCTTTTCGTATATAGTTTACCTTGCGATGACCACAGGCCGTAATCACGTACGAAACCCTTACGGGTCAAATGATCTCTCACAGTCACCACTTCTTCGTAACGTCTATCGCGACAATTACCACATGGCACGATCAACGAAGTAACGATCTATCGCAGATTGGATGTGAAAATCTGCATCATAAGAGAAAGTAAACATAATTACAATTAAAAATATATAGTCCGATACCGACCCCCTTCTACTTTGTTGCTCTACTTCCCCTACTTCTAAAGAAGGCCCCCTCTCTGACCCCCATCTACTTCCCTGCTTCTCATTCGACTCTCTCAACCTCATATTCCGCATCATATGATATCCATCTCAACCAAAGAGTAGAGAAGTGTAAAAATATTAATATTAACCAATGAACGATATCGAAATCGGTATCACCATGAATCTCATGGCTTTTTCTTCTAGATCATAATATAAAACCAAACGTGTGAAGCAGAGCTTCACATTCAAAATATTAGAAGAAAAATTTTTACGATGGGTGGTAGGGCGAGCCAGAATCCTTTCAAATTTTTACGATGGGTGGTAGGGCGAGCCAGAATCCTTTCAAATTTTTACGATGGGTGGTAGGGCGAGCCAGGATTCTGGCTCGCCCTACCACCAATCGAAAAAAATTTCCCTCTAATATTGTGAAATAACCATCCACAGGGGGGATATGAAATAACCATAGTGGATGTATTGTTACTCTTGCTCCCATCAGGATAAATCTGACCCCTTCCCCTGTTCCCACCTACATATATCGGATATTTTAAGAAGTGAACGTCTTTCTTCATAGTGGGTCAGGGGAAAGAATTGGAAAGATGATTTCACTATATTTCTGACCTGGAACAGGACCTATCACAATGATTCTGGCTCGCCCTACCAACAATCGTAAATTTTTTCCTTCTAATATTGTGAATGTGAAGCTCTGCTTCACACATTTGATTTTATATTATGCTCTGGTAGAAGAAGCCATGAGATTCATGGTGATACAGATTTCGATACCGATCCTTAGTTAATATTAATACCTTTATACTTCTCTACGCTGTGGTTGAGATGGATATCATATGATGTGGAATAGGAGGCCTTATGACCCGAATGAGAAGAAGGGGAGTAAGGAGGCTCACTCTATACACTCATCCTTCTACGATATATACTCTATACACTCTTACTTCTGCAAGCATTTTGAGGTAATCAGCATTATACTAGATTTCCGAAAAAAATCTATAACTCTGATAGACCTAAAAGACTTGGCATAAGCAAATTTAATTTTCAACACTTACCTAGCTACTACTAAGATATCTTATCTTATATATATCCTTCTAGGATACTCACTCTATACCAAGGTTCGCAGTATCGGCAAGGTTCTAAACGGTGGTAGGCTGGTGCGCGGCGGATAGAGTCCGCCTACCGCCTAGACTCCGCCTAGACGTCTAAGCGATCAATACCGATACTCATAGAAATAGTCCGATACCGATACCGATTCTCAAACTCATAGAAACCCTTCCATAGGTGGAATTGACTCAAATTGAACCCATAGTGTCACGTTCCGCACCCGTAGGAGCGATCGTCCTCGCTAAGGCGTGATGCCGCACGGGCCTAGGTTGCGTCCGTGCAAGGCTAAGTCCAGAAGCGGCCGATTTGAGCTAGGCCACAGAGTCGCACAGAGTGTCCCCATTTGCAGCGGAAAGTAAATGAACACAAGTTGAAGCAAATTCAAACTCTTTATTAATTTTTCAAGAAGTTTACAAGCGACGCTAGGCCGAGTTTACAAGTCTCTCAAGCTCTCTCTCTCTCTCTATCTGAAAACGTAAAAGGCGTGCCAAGTGGCTTACAACATGGAATGATTCATGGCGATGTTCTGATACATTATGTCCTGTATATGGTGCTTAAGATCCTTGCAACGCTCCAAGGCTCCAGAGTTAGCTTTGTGCCTTAGCACGTTCTAGGAAAGCTCCGCACCCGACGACATCTCCTGCGTCCTGCAAGCAAACTGTGGGGTTATCAGTACATTGTTATACAATGGTGGAGAGGATAGCTCGCCCACAATGCTATCATTACCAAACACGTTCTATTTACTTTTGTGTATCGTCTATCATTCATTGTCTTTCTAATCTTGCCTTAGGATCAGTTTCATGACATATTTCATGACCTATCTCGTGTTACCAATTTCAATGTGTTGTATGGAAATACATGCACGATTACCCATACTTACCGTCCGGCCTTCCCTGTCCAGGTAAACCAAGTTAGTCAACAATTCATATATAACAACTTATCGTCATTCATGTAAACATTCAATGTCAAGGGCGTGTCCCTGCCTCAGGACCTAGCGCGTCGTAGGCGTGTTTTCTAACTCATTTGCACAAGGTACTCTCGATCATTTGGTGTGTTATATTCAAGACTATTCAGGAGGCGCTTTGATCAGTTAACTTAGACTACTTTGTTTCAATACAAGGGCTTGCACGTGGATTGCCACCAGCAAAGTCCATTTAATCTATATGCATCGGTCGCTGGCACCACAAGCCAATTCGGACACATTCTCCTTTGGTATTCTCACCTATCATAGTGTGATGGCTGGTACACCTTGATAGTCTCTTAAAATACCCCGCACTTATGTCTACTTGGAATGTCCGAGCCCACACCCAAGCAGCCCGTAAGCCATTTTGATTTCCGCCTAGGCCGGCCACGATCCTTCCTTTGATCGTGCCGTAAAAATCCCTTATTCTGTCTACCTTCCGTATACGATAGGATTGTCCATGACCATTTCATATTGTCTTGTCATTTTAACTTAACGGTTGTCTCTGAGCCATAGGCTAACTCTTAGCCATAATGCGTTATCGACCAGGTTGGCGACGGCGTCCGTGCAGCGCGGGCAGCGAGCCCCGATGCACGTCCCCGTCATACATGTCGCTAACCATTCCTTTCTTTCGTATCTTATTCATTCTTTCTTTTACTTGTTCGTTCGTTCATTTATTCATTCATATATTCATTCATTCTCATATTCATTCATTCATTTGTTGATTCATTCACTCACTTATTCGTTCATTTATTCATTCATAAATTATGCAACTCCCCGTGCGGGAGTTGCCTTGGCGACCCATCGGTCCTGAAGTCTTCCAATGTTGCTATATTCTACTCGGAACGACTATGTCGATAGTCTTTCTGTTTCAATATTGTAAACCATTTATTGTTTCATTGTTGAACGCATAAGGAACTTGAATGTAAGCTTGTGCCTTAGCATGAGCGCGGAGTGCGGTACGAGAGTCACTATATTTTTCGAGTTCTTTTCCATGTTCTAAGCAAGCATAAAAGATGGAATTATTCCCTTAGCATGGTGCGTTGAGTCATTTATTAGCATGCGCGGTGTTATCGCCTAGCGATTCTAGTAATAGTGTCCGTATTGTTATGTGTCTAGGCTAAGCAAAGACGGGTTCATCGGAGCCACGCACCTTAGCGATGTTCTCATCGGCCGAGCGATACTTCGAGCGCACCTTTGAAAGTCTAAGTCTGGATTCATCTTTGATGGGCCAATGTAAGCCTTGCATCGATTCTTCATCAGGTCGATGCCAACTCTTCGGGTCGACGGCTCGTTTGAGTCGTTGCACTTGCTGTTTGAATCGGCATTACGCTAGGGCAGAGCGGGTCATTACATAATACACCACTAAAAACAAGTCTTGTCCTCGAGACTTCCTGAGTGCAGGTTATCCTACCATTCCTTAACCCATGTCGTGTGCGTATCGTAGACAATCCCTATCGAATGGCTTTATCGCTCGATGGCACCGAACTACACTCGATACCTTTCCAAGTTCCGTGTCGCATACGTTTGGTCGATTTTATTGAATGACTTTTCACTCATTTTAGAGTTGATGGTACTTATTCAATTGTCGTATTTCTTCGACTTGGTTGCTATTTTGTCGTGTCATGGGACTGAAATGGTCGTACGAGGTGTGTTGTAATTCATCAAACACGAGAGTCGTAGGCTGAGGCTAACTCACTTTTATTTATGCGCAACTCAATACCCACTCGTAGCTGCATTCGAGTTTATCATATCGTTGAGTTTGGATCGTGCACATATTCAAGGCATCCCCCGAATACGTATATTTCAACCAAGCTTAGCGATTAGTGAAGTCAGACAAGCTACTCGTGATAGTTTTGATTTACTGATCGCTTTACTTTTACTTCGATCAAAATCGAACTCAGGTGCATCTCACTAACTTTTTATCTTGGTCTTCGAGATGATCTGATTCATTTCTCAAGCGTTCTTGTCTACGAAATCAATACGATTTCTTCTTAGCGGAGTCGACTAAGTCTAAGTAATCCCCGTCCGATTCAAGACCAAGTATTGTACTATCATCGAGTACGTCTTTATATCAATGATTCAATTCGTTATCCCAACTTTACTTGTGCATCATCCATTCCTATCATTCACTTCGTTTGGGGCCAATCTCGTCATCGTTCACGTACACTCCCAGTTCCCCGTCCTACTCTAAGTCTTGTTGCCCCAAGTCTTTCGTCCGTCCAGACGATACCGTAAATGTCAGTCACACAAGTTCAATCACTCGGCATATGGTCGTCCGCCTATCCGCTAGGTCATCTCGCAGGGTCATAGGTACAAGTTAAGTTCTCGGTTTATTGTGCAAAGTCATTGCACGATGCTCGCCCCAATTCCTATGGTCAAACTATTTGTTCGTTTGTATGGGAGTTTCTACCCAAGTTCGTTTTACTCAATTTTCTAAACATCGAGCAGCGTTCACCCTATTCGCATCAAAACATTCTCCGTTCCAAGTCCGAGCTCGTCTAGAAAAATCATCCTACGATAGGTTGTCCTCAACCAAATCCTTGATATGTCAATATCGTGTGTCCGCACTAGCAATTATTGTAGTCTATCTCTTCAAGTATGTTTTGATACAATTCACCTATCCATCCTATCCAATCCATGTAGTCGATCACAAGGTCGTCTAGCCTTACAATATGTCACGCTCCGATCTCACGCAAGTCTGATTATCTACGACGGACATGAATCACCATGTCAACATTCCCGCAGAGTAATCGTTCTCATCGGGATGTAACCCTTGCGTTTGTGTCTAGACTTACTCATTTTCGATACGCGGATTGGGCTTACTCAATCCTCAACTTTACTTCATCGTCAATCATAAGTCCTCAATCCTCAAATTTACTTTTGCTTCAAACCACAAGTTGTAGCAATCAAAATTGCCATGTCAAGGTATTTCGAGTTCGATCATTTCCGCTGGACATTAATCACCATGACAACGCTCACGTGGAACGATCATCCCAAATCCGATGTGACGCATATGCGAGGCTGGAGTTGCGCTCGCACAAGACAAGATCGTTGTCGTTGTGGTTATCACCGAATAATCAAGTCACTTCCCTTCTTCATTCCAAACATTCATTTCTATCAAAATTCCCCAATATAGTATCCTTCAAAACAATAACTTCTAACACGATCTTCATTCATCGAATCAGAGTACCCCCGAGTTATCGTATATCGATCTTTGATACGCCTCAATACCATCGATGATGTACATAACCTGACGATCTTCCTTTTGCAACGAATTTTGAGTCGTATAACTTAATTCCTCAATTCGTATTGTCTCATGCTAACTCATCATCGAGCAACATCAATTTTAATTTCTTAGTCATTCTCGTATCTCCAATATTCAACGTTTCCCATGCACGCTATCTTCCGATCGTGCTATCTTCGATCTCGTCTATGAGTATTTCACCTTAACTAAAGTTTCATTCCATTCGACTAAATTCAAAACCGCTTGCACGATCCACTACGTTTCCTCGACCAAAACATCCATTTATTTTATCGTTTCCAATCTCCATTCAATCGTTTCGCAATTGTACTACGCATTCTTAATTCGTCCGAACGATATCTCGTTTGAGACTATCGAAGTCGAAACCAACTAAGTGTTACTCGTTCTAAGGCCTTGCGCAATATCATCGCTTGTCGACATACTCGTTCTATCCGTAAATCCTTTAGTCTCGCTCGAACAATTTCTACAACGTCCATACACCACTCAGGATTCGAGCCGCTCGACTAGTCGTCAACACTCACTCTTATTCTTCTTCGAAGCTATCACATACACCACTCGGGGTTAAGTCATTCTACAGTTCCTCAAAAGGTCATTTGATTCCCGATTGACATGTTCGAAGGTGTGTTCGTCCATTTCCCCAAAATATAAGTGTCATTTTCCGTGTTCGCTTTAGCGTTGGTCAAGTAGCGTCTCTATCAACATACGTTCTAAGTCTCACTTATTCTCGTCTGAGCGATAGTCGATCTCGCTCGCAAACTCGTTCGCACCAGAAGGTCAAGGTGCGCTATACTCGGTACAACTTAGCCAAAAGGCTGCGTGCATAACCATCCCGTTAGAACTATACTTCGGTCTCGTGTACTCGTTTGCTATTGTCAGTGTAAGGTTATTCAAGTACGTACTGCGTTTGCTAACTTTTAGCATTTGTTCCTTCCAACTCAAGTTCGTCGCGGTTTAGCACAAAGGCCTTCGCCTATCGATCCCGTTCAACCGAGTACTCGTATGAGCTTTTGAAAATATTAGACTTATTGTATGGAACATCCCAAGGCACAACGAGAGAGAGCGTACAATTCTTTTGTTTCAAAACGAGCTTTCAAAACTGAAAGAATCAAAATGAAGTCCAAGGACGTAAAGCCGTGCTCTGATACCAATCTGTCACGTCCTGCTCTCGTAGGAGCGATCGTCCTCGCTAAGGCGTGATGCCTCACGGGCCTAGGTTGTGCCCGTACAAGGCTAAGTCCAGAAGCGGCCGATTTAAGCTAGGCCACAGAGTCGCACAGAGTATCCCCATTTGCAGCGGAAAGTAAATGAATACAAGTTGAAGCAAATTCAAACTCTTTATTGATTTTTTAAGAAGTTTACAAGCGATGCTAGGCCGAGTTTACAAGTCTCTCAAGCTCTCTCTCTCTCTGAAAACATAAAAGATGTGCCAAGTGGCTTACAACATGGAATGATTCATGGCGATGTTCCGATACATTATGTCCTGTATATGGTGCTTCAGATCCTTGCAACGCTCCAAGGCTCCAGAGTTAGCTTTGCGCCTTAGCCCGTTCTAGGAAAGCTCCGCACCCGACGACATCTCCTGCGTCCTGCAAGCAAACTATGGGGTTATCAGTACATTGTTATGCAATGGTGGGGAGGCTAGCTCGCCCACAATGCTATCATTACCAAACACGTTCTATTTACTTTTGTGTACCGTCTATCATTCATTGTCTTTCTAATCTTGCCTTAGGATCAGTTTTATGACATATTTCATGACCTATCTCGTGTTACCGATTTTAATGTGTTGTATGGAAATACATGCACGACTTACCCATACTTACCGTCCGGCCTTCCCTGTCCAGGTAAACCAAGTTAGTCAACAATTCATATATAACAACTTATCGTCATTCATGTAAACATTCAATGTCAAGGGCGTGTCCCTGCCTCAGGTCCTAGCGCATCGTAGGCGTATTTTTTAACGCATTTGCACGAGGTACTCTCGATCATTTGGTGTGTTATATTCAAGACTATTCAGGAGGCACTTTGATCAGTTAACTTAGACTATATTGTTTCAATACAAGGATTTGCACGTGGATTGCCACCAGCAAAGTTTACTTAATCTATATGCATCGGTCGCTGGCACCACAAGCCAATTTGGACATATTTTCCTTTGGTATTCTTACCTATCATAGTGTGATGGCTGGTACACCTTGATACTCTCTTAAAATACCCCGCATTTATGTCTACTTGGAATGTCCGAGCCCACACCCAAGCAGCCCGTAAGCCATTTTAATTTTTGCCTAGGCCGGCCACGATCCTTCCTTTGATCGTGCCGCGAAAATCCTTTATTCTGCCTACCTTCCGTATACGATGGGATTGTCCATGACCATTTCATATTGCCTTGTCATTTTAACTTAACGGTTGTCTCTGAGCCATAGGCTAACTCTTAGCCATAATGCGTTATCGACCAGGTTGGCAACGGCATCCGTGCAGCACAGGTAGCGAGCCCCGATGCACGTCCCCGTCATACCTGTCGCTAACCATTCCTTTCTCTCGTACCTTATTCATTCTTTCTTTCACTTGTTCGTTCGTTCATTGATTCATTCACATATTCATTTATTCTCATATTCATTCATTCATTTGTTGATTCATTCATTCACTTATTCGTTCATTTGTTCATTCATACATTATGCAACTCCCCGTGCGGGAGTCGCCTTGGCGACCCATCGGTCCTGAAGTCTTCCAATGTTGCTATATTCTACTCGGAACGACTATGTCGATAGTCTTCCCATTTCATTGTTGTAAACCATTCATTGTTTCATTGTTGAACGCATAAGGAACTTGAATGTAAGCTTGTGTTTTAGCACGAGTGCGGAGTGCGGTGCGAGAGTCACTATATTTTACGAGTTCTTTTCTATGTTCTGAGCAAGCATACGAGATGGGATTATTCCCTTAGCTAGGTGCGTTGAGTCATTTATTAGCATGCACGGTGTTATCGCCTAGCGATTCTAGCAATAGTGTCCGTATTGTTATGTGTCTAGGCTAAGCAAAGACGGGTTCATCGGAGCCACCCACCTTAGCGATGTTCATATCGGCCGAGCGATACTCCGAGCGCGCCTTTGAAATTCTAAGTCTAGATTCATCTTTGACGGGCCAATATAAGTCTTGCATCGATTCTTCATCAGGTCGATGCCAACTCTTCGGATCGACGGCTCGTTTGAGTCATTGTACTTGTCGTTTGAATCGACGTTCTGCTAGGGCGGAGCGGGTCATTGCACATAGGAACCCGAATTGAACCCTCATGACCCGAATTGAACCCTCATGACCCGAATTGAACCCATAGGAACCCTTCTATAGGTGGAACTGACTCTCTAATGCTAGATCTAGGTGTTGGAAACCTTTAATTTGGTAGATCTAGGTTTTTATCATGATGAATGATAAATTCTATGCTCAATTTGTGTTATTTACAAATTTTGTCCATCAAGTGTTCGATACATGTTTCCAAAGAAAATTTTGTGTCCAATTTGAGTTATGATTGTGTTATTGTGTCCGCAATTGGATATTGAGTGGTTGGATCATGATACACCATGATGTATTTTGGAGCCTATTTTGTGTCAATTTTTTAATATTATTCTAGATCTAATTGTTATATATATATATATATATATATATATATATATATATATATATATATATATATATATATTACAATTTCATATATATGGTTTGGATGTTGGTGTCATAATGGTGTTGGTGTAGAAATAGAGGGGTGTTTGATATTTGGTATTTGTGATCGTGTTAGTGCATTGGTGTTGTGCTTGATAAGGAAAGTGTGTGCTATGTGTGAGATTGTGTCATTTATGGGTGATGTTTATAGACATAAAAGTGTGGTATCAATTGAAATTTAGAGTACATAGTATTAGTGTGCATATAGCTGGTGTGTGGGAGTGTTGAGTGTGTGTGTGTATATACATATTAGTGAGTGTGTGCATGCATATGCATTGAGATTTGTAAGGTAGTTACTGCTGATAGGCTGCAGAACAACAGTGTATATACAGTTTATTGCAGCTTATTATGAGTTATTAGTGTGTGTGTATGTCACGACCCGCACCCTGATGAGGGGCACGAGCACGTGGTTACGTCCAGCCTACGCCGTAGAATCGACGGTAGAACGCTGTATATAAGGTCTGTAAATACTACGACTAAACAATATAAAGGTATCTGTACAGTATATACACTTCGAATAGAGGTGACATAGCAATACAGTCTCAATCACAAAATAAAACTAAGGTAGATAGCATGGAAAGAAAAATGATAGATGAAAATAGGAAATAAGCTCAAGATCCACACAAGCCCAGAGATATATACAACATCACTGAGTCACAGGAAATAAATATAAGCTACTACAGTCTAAAACAAAAGCTGGATCGCAGTCCAGGCAAGCCTAACTAAACTAACTACTCTGGGAGTGCAAAGTCTAGTGGCTATACTATCAAGTCACGGTCCTGGTCTACTTCATCTAACTCGACCCCATAATAGGTCGGGCAATCTGCCTCAGAATCATCTGTAATATATCAACGATATTCTGTCAGGAAAATGAGCAAGACAAACACTAACAGCAGTTCCATATGAATTGACAAATTCTATAAGAGACAGTATAATAAAATACAAGACAAAGATATAGAAAAACTTGGAAGCCATTCGAAAGCCGAGCTACAACCCGTAAACCAAACAAGGACCGGGGTTGTAACCCTTCTCCCGAACATAACCTAGGCTCCAATCAAAGTATAGCATAAGAGCATGTAGAATATATAAAATACGAGACAAAATCAACAGAAAATATATATCAAGATGTGAGTACTGAAAAGGACGACAATATATATATATAGGATGACTTGGAAACTATTCGGAAGTCGAGTCACAACCCTTAAACCAAACAAGGATCGGGATTGTAACCCTTCTTCCGAACAGAACTTAGCCTCCTATGATAAATAAATATAAAAATGTGACTTGAATTATTAGAGCGTTATGTGATCGGCTTGGGAAACATAATCAGGCTATCCACTTGGCCCGACAATCACATGAAAATCTTTAAAGGGTCATGCCGGCCAACCTGGATAACGAGCACATGAATGAGATCTCACTACACCCTACGTGAGGTGAGAGTGGTGCAAGCACATGAATATAGTGACATGGGGCTTTGATCACATAACCCCTAATAATTCCTCCATCTCCGAATAGTATAATGGATCTGGACATGACACGTCATGACACGGGATTCCATAAGAGGGTAGCAAGTCCCCTTAGGAATCGGTTTCTATACCAATACATGGAAATAAGACAAAAAATGTACTAATATACCACAAAAATCTAGGAACAACATCCCATGTCATGATCCAACATATACTAGTCCGTGAGCTATCGTAACTGGAAATCGAGTAAGACACTACAACTGAATCGGATATAGCAGATATCAAGACAATAAAAACTATCAGTAAATGTACTCACATGGTATCCTGAGTATCTGAAGAGAATCTACTGTCCGAGGAGTGGTATCTATCTCCTATAGAACAGTACAAGTCACTACATGTCTAAAATAACATAACAGACTGCTGCAATGCATCTACATGATGTTTGGGGTCAATCTAGGCTAAAGTCAACCCTTGGTCAACTCTAGTCAACCCTAACAGTCAAACTAGGTCAACTCTAGTCTAGTTAGGTCAAACTAGGTCAACAAGGTTAAACTAGGTCAAACAAGTCTAGGTTGGTCAAACCTAGGCTTAACAAGTCAATCTAGGCCTCTAACCAATTAACCTAGCAACACACACAAGTCTAGTGATACACTAACTCATGTGTATCCACACCCCATGTCATAGGCTACTCTACCTAGGCCATGAGCCATATACACAAGGCTAATACACCCATATACCATATATCTAATACACATATATACATGGGCAAATGCAATATTTATTGCATACCATATTAGGCTATATATATTACACTCATATATATATATATGTCACATTCACATAGGCAATTGCATTATTCATTTCACATTACACATTTCACATTTATATATATCACCCTCACCCTTATATACATATATAACATACATACACATAGAGAGAGATATGTAATCAAGGTAATGTGTGTGTGTGTATATGAGAGTGTGAGTGTGTGTCCCAGATTACTTAGGAAAAATAATAAATGAGTTAAATAAGAAACAGTCTTAGGGTTCAGGGAATGACAATATTGTATGTGTGTGAGGGTTATGTATGACATAGGGGTGTGTCAATAGGTTCATGTGACAGGACATTAGTTTAGATAGGTGGCCATGTGTGTGTGTATATGTGGGTACCCTGTGTGACAGTACTCTTAATGACAGAAATCATGTGTTCATATTTGTGTATGTGAGGAAACAGTATGACAGAAATGTATATGCGTGTGTGTTTAAGTGTGTGAGTGCAGTGTCACATAGAGGGTGTATAGGCTATAGTGTTCCCAGATTTCAGGGAATGATCAATGTGAAAATATTCAATTGAGGAGAACAATTGTTCTCAGGATGTCAACAATGACAGTTAAAAAAAACATAGCAGTTAGCAAACCCAACCACATTCGAAACCCCATTGCTCCACACAAATCACACACCTAATCGTCGTTCAATACACATGTAGGTGAACTAACCCTAACATTTAACATCACAAAAATCAGTTTAAAAAATGCAAATTAAACCCAAAAACTGAAACAGTGAAGTGGTGTCAGTGCGTATCAGACATTGGGAATTTACATGATTTTGAATCAATTAATCATCAAAATTATAATTAATGGGTTGGTAATTTGTGTCACATGTGTGAGTGTACTAGGAAGTGTCTTCGTGTCCAAGAACTGAACACGAATCGTGTCCAAAACACCACATGAACACAGACACACAATTGTGCACACAATCATCGTACACGTGTACACGCGCGTGTAGGACACGATACTTCGTGTCACGTGCACACACCCACATGGTAGCCTAGGATAGGGCTACACGTGGGAAAGCCTGACACGTGTCTACGACGTGTCTACAGTGGACATGAGCACGTGTTCGTGCGTGTCTGTGCGTGTTTCAGCCGCCAGCGTGCGCCAGCGTACGGCCAGTGCGGGTGCGATTGCTCCGCACGTGGTCAACCATCTGCTCCTAAATTTTGGGAGCATGGTGACAGTCATTGCCCCTCACTCTCCACAAAATTTTGTGTCCCGAAGTGTCCTGTGTCACGAGATATGGACCCCGATAGGCAGGACACAGGCGTAGGGTTCGTGCAACGTGTCCAAGGCCAAAAACTTGACACAAACCGACACGAAATGCATATCACCCTTCACAAAAGTTCATACACACATGTAGATCTACAGATCTATGAAATTTGATTTCAAAAATACGAAAATAAATCCCTAAGGGGCATTTCTACAAACACCTATGTATCTACTATGATACGTGTCCGATACGGACACGAAATGGACACGAATTTGTGCCCAAATCTCGAAGACGGCTAGGGAATCCTTAAACCTAGCCCTATATGCAAAGAAAACAGGAAAAACAATAGGTTTAAATGGTTTACCTATTGAGTGTCAATACTCAAGAAAAGCTTCAAATGGAATGATTCTAAATAGCAACTTCCAAGCTCCAAATGGCACACAAACTGAGATGAACCTCCAGAATCAGTAAGCACACAGAATTTAGATCCTAATGCAAAAGACTAGGGTTAAAAAGGAATTAAAATGAATTTATTGGGATTTTTGGAAGGGGAGAAAATACATTTTCTTAAATTTCTAGGTCAAGCTCTAAAAGAGGCAAGAACACCTCAACATGACATTAAATAAGGGGGGTTCTCCTATGGCTGGCCATGGGTTGAATAATTAGGGTTAGGGTTTCCTAAATTGGCCCATGGGCTTAAGTCATGATCATTTAAGTCATGAAATCATAAGTCAATTCATAAAACCATAAGTCATGACTTAATTCCACTAAACTTAATCCTCTCATTCTAAAACTAATCTCTAATGACTAAAATGGGTTAACTCAAGTTAGACTAGGGTTACCATAGCTAAGGTTAGGTTCTAGGCTAGTCTACTAGTCTCAACAAGTCAAAGTCAAACTAGAATTCACCAATTCAACAAATTAATTAAAAAATTCAAAATTCACCAAAAGACAAAAATACCCTCAAGTTAGAAATGTGGTAGTGACAGTGTGTATATATATATATATATATATATATATATATATATATATATATATATATATAGGGGAAATATATATATATATATATATATATATATATATATATATATATATATAGGGGATCGGGAGCCCGTCGTCCCCAACCGTTGGATCGAACGGGCGTGTGTGCGGACCCCACGCAGCCCGTTCGACCCCACGCAGTCCTCCCTCACCCCCCTCCTACCCCCCGACCACCAAGACCCCCCGGCCCCCCTCCGCTCCCCGACCCCCCCCCCCCCCCCCGCGACCTCCCCACCTGCCGACCTCCAACCTAAACCCCCCACCCGCCGACCCCCAACCTAAACCCCCCCGGTCGGGCCCCCACCCCCTCTCTCCTCCCCCCACGACCACCAAGAACCCCGACCACGCGACCTCCCTACTCGCCGCCCCACCCTAAACCCCCTGTCCCTCCTCCCCCGCCCCGACCACCAACACCCCCCGGCCCCCCCTCCCCAGCTCCCCTACCCCCCCCCCCCCCCGTCGCGACCTTCCCACCCATCGACCCCCTCCCTCCAATCCCCCTCCCTCCGTTCCCCTAAACCCCTCCCCCCCCCCCGCGGCCACGATTCCCCCCGCGGGGTGCACCCCCCCCTCCCGACCACCAAAAGAGAGAGAGAGAGAGGAAGAGAGACATACCTGAGTGAGAGAAAGAGAGAGCGCGAGAGAGAGAGAGACAGGTGAGAGAAAATTTTGGGGGGAATGAAAATTTTCCCTCCCGTCGGTTCGTTTTATGTTAGGGCACAATATTTAGCGACGAATTAGCGACGGATATATCCGTCCCCATGCCGTCGCTATACCCCACTAGTTTGTCGACGGATAATCCGTCGCTATGTGGTCGCCCAATTTTTGTGCCAATTTTTCTAACATTTTCCCATAAAATATTGATAACTGGGCAGCGACATAGCGACGGGTTATTTTTCCGTCGGTATATATCCGACGATATAGCGACGGATTTTCGATCGAGATTTACCTTTAAAATTAAAAAAATAATTAGCTGCAATTCGACGGAAGACCATCGCTGTTTCGTCAGAAGTCCGTCGCTAAATATCCGTCGCTAAAATGCTGTATTTTGGTAGTGGTCAAAGCACATGTAAGGACAAATCCAATATGAACTATCATGTCAGACTATAAACAGTGACAGTATACGAACGAGACAACTAGACTAATATACATAATATAAAGAAAAGTATACCAACCAGTTAATCCCAGAAAACTAAATGATGACATGTAACAAAGAAGAATAATATAAGCATGTAAATAAAGCTGTAGAGGAAGGCAAGGTATACTTGTCGGGTGGTAGCAACATGTCCCACAAACAACTTGTCAAATCAAATAGTCACAAAATCTAAACTCCCGTAAATACCTCCGGATGCTGAAACAGATATTGCCAATATTTTTAGAATAGTCAAATTAGCTAGAATAGCCTGTCCATAAGTCCAATTCTTGATACAGGGGCAAAACGGTAATTTTAGGCAAAAATAATGTCCGCCGTTGGACCCCTTTGCACCGAAAAGCGTGCCAGTATCTATGATCTCTAAAGTCGTCAAACTATATGTCTACTGGTCCGATTTGACGATACGAACTCAACCGTATGTCCAAAATTGGATTCCAGCAGGCCGTGCACACCGCCAAAGTAGTGTTCCGGTCGACCTTCTCAGAATCAGACCAAACTTGGCATACAGGATCAGAAAAATGATATGGTCTAGTTGGAACAAGTTTCGTCTCGAGTTGACGAACGTACATGAAGTAATTGACTAATTTGCAAAGAGGTCGATACGGTAAATTTTGACGAATACGCATCAAATTCGTCGCACACACGCAATAATTCGAATTCCATCAAACTCCACACATGTACGAAGTCGATACGCACCTTTCGATGCTTTTAGTTCGTGACAACGTCGCCCGGATTGTCGGGACGGACCCCGCATCGTAGTTTTTCGGAATTTTGAAAACAGATTTTTGTCCAACTTTCATCTAGTTTAAAATAGAATATAATAAGCAAATATATAGACTAATTGTTGGGTTTCCATCTCCTATAGGTTGTCTAGGACTGCCTTCTTTTACTTTCCTGTATTTCTCAATGGATCGACCAATTTTGGTCTTCCAAAACGGGGTCGGGACTGCTCTGTTTGCTGTTTGTAGAACAGGTTTTTAGTCGATTTCGTATCAAATTTTCACAGAGTTTTGCTCTATTTTAATTAAAACTAATTTATGGGGTTAAGAGGCGTATAGATTGGGATTGCAGCTGCGAAGACGGATCGGAAAATGTTGACGAA
This sequence comes from Iris pallida, assembly GCA_029216955.1. Lineage (NCBI taxonomy): Eukaryota > Viridiplantae > Streptophyta > Magnoliopsida > Asparagales > Iridaceae > Iris > Iris pallida. The sequence goes on along the minus strand of JANAVB010027849.1, from coordinate 40,461 downwards.
GCGCAACAAAAGGCCGCTGCGAAGTTGCCTCCGCAGATGAACTCCTGCTGCCGCTGCTCCTCTGTTCTGTCACGCACACGCGGTTCTGCCACCGGACGGCGGCGCTCCGGCGCGATGGTTGGCGGCGCACGGACGTGGGGTAGCCGCCCAGTGTGTCACGGCTAGGATTAGGTTAGGGTTTGTAGGTTTCCTCTTCTTCTAGGTATATAAGGGGCGGGGGCTTCTGTCGGGCTGGGCTAGGTTAAAGTATGGATACTGTTCTGTTGAACAGTATCCAATTGAATTATTCTTTATTTATTTATTTTTCTTTTTCTTTTTTTCTTTTATATATATATATATATATATATATATATATATATATATATATATATATTTCTTTCTTTCTTTCTTTTATATATATATATATAAAAGAAAAAAAATAATTATATATATATTTTTTTCTTTTATATATATATATATATATATATATATATATATATATATATATATATATATACATATATATATATATATATAATCACCGTAAATAACTACTTTGTCATTTATGCTATCATGTATGTTATGATAGCTATGTCAGTAATGTATTATGATCTGTCATACGAACGTATACTAAAACATATAATAATCTTCTTTCAAAGTTGGATTACAGATTATTGATGTACACACTAAAATTTAGCTCTCATGAAGGGCATCCTTTGATGGATACCTCAGCTTTTCTGGTTATGTTGTCTAGCAACATGTCGTTCAATATGTGTAATTGGATTACTTACACCAATAAGTTCAGCTATGTATCTTTGTTCTAGTTATTCAAATATATGTCAATTGTTACTAATGCTATTCTTTTTTGTTCCTCTTTTCTTTCCTTAATGGCTTTTAATTTTCCTTTTCGTTTGGATTATCTTTGGCTACTTTTTTCAGCAATTTTCTGGATTCAAGTAATATGCTTGAAAGTTCGTTAAATGCAAAGAAGAAGATATTCTCAGAGTTAAATATGGAACTTCGGCAAATGGAGACCACCTTGGACAATGAGAGGGAACATCACATGAATGAGATCAAGAAGTTAAATGCACTACATAATGAAAAGGTTTTAAACCCCTTTCATATTTCGAAGACTGGGACTGGATCAGCTTTTGAGGAGTCAAAAACCATATTCTTTTTATTAGAATCATGCAAAGTTAAAATTTTGGTACTCAACTGTTTCCTTTTTATCAAGTCTTCATTCCTATGAGAGGATACTGCTCTTATCGAGGTTAAAAAAAAAGCTTCAAGAAAGGCCAACTATCAAACTTGTTGATGATCTGCGCAAAAAAGTCAAAATCTTGTAGGTGCATATACTAATTTCTCCTTTTCAACTTTATAATTCATTTCCCCACGCAACATGCTGCTCATCTCATGATGTTAGAGAAGATGTATATGTCATAATATTCACAAAATCCTTATTTTGAACTTCTGTACATAGATATAGTCAGCAATAACACCGTGTGCATCTCATTGTGCTACTTATTATGCTAACGGAATCAGTCTCATGTTTCATGCAATTTTAATTTGTTAATTATTAATTACTATCCACTTATAGGAGATCAAGGAGGCACCCTAGTTATTCCAACCAAGGCCTAGCACAGCCTGAAGTTATGCTGTAGGGCCTGTCTTAGGCTAGGTCCCAGACTGTTTGTGACCTCGAAATGATTGCAGTACGACGGACCGATACATGACAAAATCTTGTTTTTTCGATCTCCGCTTTTATGAAGTTAGTTGCCACCTGTGCTTCACAGACACGAAAAAATAGTATCTGTATAGTATCTGCACCGTATCTGTCTATATTCCTGTTACATAGGTAACTGCTATTAATCTATTATGCCTATTTGAAAATGTCCATGTCCTGTATTTTTATAGTGTCGTTATCAGTAACTGTGTTCGTATTCATATAATATAGGTTGCCCACACTACTCACTGAAATAATATTATGTGAAAATTCTTCCCGAACCGTTTATATAGAAACGTGGTCTAAAGGATTATATAAAAAAGGCTCTAAGAAATCTTTCGTAAGGACTATTTATGTAAACCTTACATAAAACCAATTTTACTAATCCTTATGTTAATCTTTCCTAGACCCAAGAGATTATATAGATTTCCATCCTGGTGGTATATATTTTTGAGATCGTAAATCTTATGATTTGCATATATTGCTAACAAATGGATGTAATGTGCATGATTGGGTTGGCATCTTATTATGATGATGAGAAGGATAAATCATCTCTTTGTGACTCTATTTGACATTTCAACTGTTGTGGCACCTAACCAATTTCTAGGTGGAACTTTCAGGTGGGTAGACAAAAAAATTGTTTATAATCCATCTTCATTTATCAATGATACTTATTATTTTTATGTCTTCGTATAGCATTTCAAATCTTGGGATGTTTCCACCTAAACCATTTTTGTGCTCTCTGTGTTATGTAAATACTGTTATAGTCTACTTGGTCTCGGACGCTTTCAAAAGTTTGAATATTTAAATTTCACATAATACTTTGATAAATTTTAGATGAAACTTATCCTATTTAAACGTATACCAATTGGTTGTGCCTTAAACCTCTGTGTTCTCTAATTGGATGACATGTTTTGTTCTTCTAAAACTGGTTGTGGAGACCATCAATGCTATTTCTCTACAAGTTGAGCTTTACTACATCAACAATAGCAACAACAATTACCTTGCTAAGGTTTGATTAGCAATCTAATTTTATACTTTGACGTGCTCTTTATAGTAAGTCTAGAAAATTATACTTTGATGTGGTCTTTATAATAAATCTATAAATTTTATATTTTGATGTGCTCTTTATATTTTAATCTTTTTTTTTGTAGGGCTAATGATGAGTGCAAATTAGGTTCGAGTTTGACGTTGGGAAGAGTTGGATGCTAGGAAGAAACAACACTAGTCAGACTCTTATCTATTATGAAATAGACATTGTTCCTCTTAAGCAAATTGGATACTAGTTTTGTAACTTATTATTGGCACTTTGTATAGTTTTTGTAACTTTTGTTTGGCACATTGTATGGGTTTGAGATATTTTAATAAATTATTTTTGGTACATTAAAATTTTATTATTCGTGAAGTTAGTTTTGGTTTTATATATATATATATATATATATATATATATATATATATATATATGAAATCAATTGATATTTAAAATATTCTAATGATGCCTAGAATGTATTTAAAATGTGTTGTTGAAGCACGTTAAGATGACACTCGTAAAGTGTCGTGACATTTATTTATTTGCATGTTTCGATAACACATAAAAAGTGTCATAAAAATTATCCATGACATTTATTAAATGTCAATGAATGTACTTAGATGACACTTGTAAAGTTTCATAATTTTGACGATATTTATCAGCTGTCATTGAAACATGTTAAGATGACTGTAATAAAGTTTCGTGAAATAAGCATTACACGACATTAAAAAAAATATCATCATAAAGTTATTACATGACACTTTTGTAGTGTCGTTGAATGTCAAAAAACATTCTATGACACCCCCGCTAGACAACACTCCAAAAGTGTCATAGAAAGTCATTAACGAAACTTTTTGACTGTCGTTAAAATACATTTTTTTGTTTTAGTGTCATAACTATACATGTCATATGCACTTAATAACCCAGAATACCAACTTGGCACTAGTCCATCTTACTGACACACTACTGCTATCTCTAATACTCTGCCTATTATTGCATGATATTCATGAAACTCCAACAATGTACTTTATTTCACCATTATGCAATTCACACATTACCCACGATGCACTTGTGCACACAATTCTAGACACTATACTTCCTTCCACCACCTACCACTCTCTAACACATCAACAACCTCAAATACTAGGTGATATAGTACCCTTACTAGACACATATTCACTACAACCTACAATTTTACTTATAACAGATTACCCCTGCTGTTCCCTGCAAAATTGTAACCCCTCTTCCCGGTATTTTTGAAAAACATTTTTATTAGTTATTTGAATTAAATGGGAATTTTTGGAATTTTATAAGTATTTAATTAAATAGTTATTACGATAGAATGTTATAGTTATGGTTAGGTTCTAGAGTGCAAGATGACTAGAAATCGTAGTACGGATAGTGCAGTGGCGTGCCTTGATTAGTATTTTAGCCATGGTAGGGAAGGCTAATCCATAGGTGTGTTCTAACTAGGAAAACCATGCCAATTTATGACTTTACCCCTATAAATAATTTAATTATATATTAATTAAGATTATAATTTTAGGAGATCCGGTTGTGCCGGTTTAGTCCGAACTGGACCCGAACCAAATCCAAGCCCATGTAGGCATGTAGTCAGACCAAAAATGGCCATGTAGACATATTTTATGTGTGTACAAATACTTCTTATTTATTTTAGGACTTGACAAATATTCTCTAAATATTTGATTATTCGTAAAAAAATAGGTATTACTAATATTTAAATGGTGTTTTAGAATATTTGCAAGTTTTCTGTAGACCGATAGAGTCGGAGTAATGTATTCACCCAAAACGATCATACACCTATTATAGGGTTAGTCTTATTTTGTTATCACTATTATTGTTATCATTTGTTATTATTAAGAATAACTTTATTATTATAGGCTATTTTATGTTCTTACGAAATAAATTTGCATGTACGTATTTTATATATAAACCATATACTTGAAAAGGTATTATTAAGATTTTTCTAGATTTATGGAGTAGTTACATACACTTAAATATATGTATAGTATATATATATATATATATATATATATATATATATATATATATATATATATATATATATATATTTATATATATATATATATATATATATATATATATATATATATATATATATAAATATATATATATATATATATATATATATATATATATATATATATATATAGTTAGAAGAAAAGAAAAAGGAATTAGAAAAGAAAAACAAAATATAGAATAGAAGCCCAACCAAACCCAACCCAGCTAAATCTCCTGAGCCCTACGCTAACCCGACCACTAGGAATACACAGCAGCGAACCCCCCTTTTTACATATAAAACCGAAAGGTGGAGAGAAGAAACCCTTGCCAAACCCTAATCTAAAACATGCTGCCACCTTCCCCGACCTTGCCAACTTCCCTGCGCGTGTGCCCGACCACCTGCAGCCGCCTGTAGCCGGTTATTACCAGAGCTGTCGAATTTCTGCCGCACGGGAGCACAACAAAGCAACAGCAGCAACGACAGTAAGGTACCAACTTATCGACCCCTTTTCTTCCTTTGTAGTCAATCATTTTTGAATGTGTAAAATCCTATGAACAGACTACATAACCATCTAGGAACCCATCTAATTAGTTCGTATCGAATTGATTCTGTTTTGATGAAAAATCGAGACGAAATCAGGACCAAAACCTATTTTTCCCAAAATAGGACAGATGCGAACCTGTCCACACACCTATTTTTGAAGGGATTCCTCACCAAATCATTATCAGTTTCGAAATTTGGTTTGAGAGGATTTATTGACAACATATAAGAGATTAAAAATCTTCTCGCAGAATTCGAATTCATCGAATGAGCTCGAAGAAAACATATTTCAAAGTTTAGGAAAAACCAATTTTTAAAACATAATTTTTATGAAAATCTTCCAGATACTCCGTACGCCCCGACAAACCGAGCGATGTGATCGCAAAACGAAAGCATTTAAAGGTGCGTATCGACTTTGCGAACGTGTGGGATTCGATGGAACTCGATTTCATTGTGTGTGTGCGACAAAACCGAAGCGTATCCGTCGAGATATCCCGTATCGACCCCTATTCAAACTCTTACTTCGTGCACGTTTGTCATCTCGAGATGAAACTTACGCCAATAGAACTGTGTCATTTTTTTGGTCCTATATGCCAAGTTTTGTCCAATTCTGAGAAGGTCGACCGGAACGCTATTTTGGCGGGCCCGCGATCCGATCCAATGGGCGAATTTATGTATGACCCGCCGAAATCCAACTTTGGACATACTGTTGAGTTCATCTCGTCAAACCGGACCTGTGAACATGTAGTTTGACGACTTTAGAGACCGTAGATGTTGGCACACTTTTCGGTGCAAAGTGGGTTCAATGGCGGAAATCGTTTTGGCCCAAAATTACGTTTTGCCTCTACATCCAGAATTGGACTTATGGGTAGGTTATCCTAGCTAAATTGACTATTATGAACATGTTGGTAATATCTGTTTCAGCATCCGGAGTCGTTTGTAGGAGTTGAAATTTTGTGACTATTTGATTGACGAGTTGTTTGCGGGACATGTTGCTACCACCAGGCAAGTATACCTTGCCTCCCTCTACAGTTATTGCATGCTTATATTATTTCTCTTTTAGCTATATGTCATTATTTGGCTTCTTTTGGATTGTTTTGGTTTATATGCTTTTCTTCATGTCATGTATATTAGTTTAGTTGTCTCGTTTATATACCTTCATTGTCCAGAGTTTGACATTATAGTTCATACTAGAGTTGTCCTTACATGTACCTTGACTGAGTCGTACCACGTTGTCACATGTACCTTGACTGAGTCGTATCATGTCATAGAATGAGTGCGTTATCACTTTACTGCTATTTTCGATTTTTGTTTTCTTAACCTGCGAGTCCATACTCGGGGCGAGGGTTGACTGTTTGCACCTGCGAGTCCACACTCGGAGCGAGGGTGATTGTCGTGAACTAACCTGCGAGTCCACACTCGGGGCGAGGGTTAGTGATTTGTTCAAACCTACGAGTGCACACTCGGGGCGAGGGTTTGGTATCCGTTGATCTCTTATTCACTTGTTTCTTCCAGCAGTTCATTTATGCGTAATTGTTTTCGTATCCATGTTCACAGTCACTTGTTCTGTTCTGTCTCATTCCTGCTTATTTCTTATGCATGATAAACTGCTAGATATGTATGTTTTATGTATCTTGTTAGTCCCCTGAGGACCTGATGATCTCTTCAGGTAGCTGATTGTACGGAGTTAGTTCGCGGATCATGATGGTAGTAGATTATATATACAGGGTACATGTATTTGCTAGTGATATTAACTTGTTATTCTCTCGTGCTTTATATTCCTTATCATGATATATTCTGCTTGTTAGCCTAGTTTATAGACTCATGTTATTCTCTTGGAGTCTAATCGGACATATATGCTAGTGGGCTGCAGACCATGATCCATAATATTCATTCTTGTTTATTCTTCTTCTTGTGGATTGATATATAGTTTTGCCTTGCCATGGTTAGGCATATTACCATAGTCAAGACAGCTTATACGTATTCGAGTTAGGCTGGAGTCCGCTTGATACGTAGCTGGCTTGCTTACGCGCTCACATCCTGAAAAGCTGGTACAGGTCATAACAAGTTTTTTTGGTGGCCCATGCAGGTCAGAGCATATCGTATCGGTTACGTAACTGTACTGATATGAGCCTACGAATATGATTAAACCCTTAGAAATCTCAATCCACACTGCCTTGAAAATTCTCTTAGAAATTTCTCTAACGTCCTTGAAACTTCATATTTGCTCTCGATTATTCTTCCTTGCCTTTCCGTACCATTGATTCTCGTCCATTCCTATTTCGAGGTGACAAAATGATCGTGCTATCTAGAATTCATCAAAAATTCTTAAGTTATAGTGTAAGTTAGTTTGATCATTGAATTTTGGTTGCTTGATAGATATGAGGGGATTAGAGATGCCATATGCCATAGATATATATATATTGGTAGTAATTTTACAACTAGTGCAAGGTTATAAAATTATATGACATCATGTGTTGAAGGGGTAGTGTAGCCAAAGGTAGGTAGAGACTCTAGCGATCTTATTCTTGGGGGATTGGTTGATTGTGAAGTACGTTGATAAAATTTATTTGGTATATAAAATATTGGATTTATGTTTAAAAAAAATATTGAGGAGATTCCACTTAGAATGTTCTTATGTCATATGGATTGATTTTTAAGGTGGGTAGAAGTCTTCGAGGATTTGTAGTTACGAAATACCATGAAAATAATTGATAGCTAGTGGGACCCCGTCTTCTACCATTACTGATGGACTTTCTCCTTAAAATTCGAGGACAAATTTATTTTTATGGTGGGTAGATTTGTAACCCCTCTTTCCGATATTTTTGAAAAATATTTTTAGTAGTTATTTGAATTAAAAAGAAATTTTTGGAATTTTATAAGTATTTAATTAAATAGTTATTATAATAGAATACTTTAATCATGGTTAGGTTTTGGAGTGCAAGATGACTAGAAATTACGGCATGGATAGTGCAGTGGCGTGCCTTGATTAGTGTTTTAGCCATGGTAGGGAAGGCCAAGCCATAGGTGTGTTCTAACTAGAAAAACCAGGCCAAGTCGCAACTTTACCCCTATAAATAATTTAATTATATATGAATTAAGATTATGATTTTTAGGAGACTCGGTTGTGCCGATTTAGTCCGAACTGGACCCAAACCAAATCCAAGCCCATGTAGGCATGTAGTGAGACCAAAGACGGTTATGTAGACATATTTTACTTGTGTACAAATATTTCTTATTTATTTTAGGACTTGAAAAATATTCTATAAATATTTGATTATTCGTACAAAATAGGTATTACTAATATTTAAATGGTGTTTTAGAATATTTGTAAGTTTTCTGTGGACCGATAGAGTAGGAGTAACGTATTAACCCAAAACGATCATACACCTATTATAGGGTTAGTCTTATTTTGTTATCACTATTATTGTTATCATTTGTTATTATTCAGAATAAACTTTATTATTATAGGCTATTTTATGTTCTTACGAAATAAATTTGCATGTACGTTTTATACATAAAACCTATACTTGAAAAGGTATTATTAAGATTTTTCTAGATTTACGGAGTAGTTATATATATATATATATATATATATATATATATATATATATATATATATATATATAAAATATATATATATATATATATATATATATATATATATATATATATATATATATATATATATATAGCTAGGAGAAAAGAAAAAGGAATTAGAAAAGAAAAACAAAATATAGAATAAAAGCCCAACCAAATCCAGCCCAACTAAATCTCCTGAGCCCTACGCTAACCCGACCCCTAGGAATACACAGCAGTGAACCCCCCTCTTTACATATAAAATCGAGAGGTGGAGAGAAGAAACCCTCGCCAAACCCTAATCTAAAACTTGCTGCCACCTTCCCCAACCTCGCCAACCTCGCTACGCGCGCGCCCGACCACCTGCAGCTGCCTGTCACCGCCGGTTATCGCCGGAGCAGTCGGATTTCTGCTGCACGGGAGCACAACAAAGCAACAGCAGCAATGGCAGCAAGATGCCAACTTATCGACCCCTTTCTCCCTTTGTAGTCAATCGTTTTTGTATGTGTAAAATCCTATGAACAGACTACATAACCATCTAGGAACCCATCTAATTAGTTCGTATCGAACTGATCATGTTTCGATGGAAAATCGAGACAAAATCAGGACCGAAACCCGTTTTTCCCAAAACAGGACAAAAACAAACCTGTCCACACACCTGTTTTAGAAGGCGATTCATCACCAATCCGTTATCAGTTTTGAAATTCAGTTTGTGAGGATTTATTGACAACATATACGAGACTAAAAACCTTCTCGCAGAATTCGATTTCATCGAATGAGCGCGAAGAAAACATATTTCAAAGTTTGGAAAAAACTAGTTTTTTAAACTTAATTTTTATGAATCTTCCCGATACGAAGTGTGCCCCGACAAACTGGGTGATGTGGTCACGAACCAAAAGCATCGAAAGGTGCGTATCGACTTCGCGGATGTGTGGGATTCGACGGAACTCGATTTCGTTGCGCATGTGCGACAAAATCGAAGCGTATCCGTCGAGATATTCCGTATCGCCGCTTTGTAAGCTAGTCAATTACTTCATGCACGTTCCTCATTTTGAGACGAAACTTGTGCCAACAGGATCGTATCATTTTTCTAGTCCTGTATGCCAAGTTTGGTCCGATTCTGAGAAGGTCGACCGGAATGCTATTTTGGCGGGCCCGCGACCCGATCCAACGGGCAAATTTGTGCACGGCCCTCCGCAATCGATTTTTGGACATACGGTTGGGTTCGTCTCGTCAAACCGGACATATAGACATATAGTTTGACGATTTTAGAGACCATAGATGTTGGCAAGCTTTTCGGTTTAAAGCGGGTCCAACGGCGGTCCTCATTTTGGCCCGAAATTATCGTTTTTGCCCTCGTCCAGAATTGGACTTATCGGTAGACTATCCAAGCTAAATTGAATATTTTGAACACGTTGGTAATATCTGTTTCAGCATCCAGAGTCGTTTGCAGGAGATAGAATTTTGTGACTCTTTGATTGACGAGTTGTTTGCGGGACATGTTGCCACCACCAGGCAAGTATACCTTGCCTCCCTCTACAATTATTGCATGCTTATATTTTTTCTTCTTGTGGATTGAGATATAGTTTTGCCTTGACATGATTAGGCATATTTCTATAGTCTAGATAGCTTATACGTATTCGAGTTGGACTGGAGTCTGCTTGACATGTAGCTGGCTTGGTCAGAACGCTCGTATCCCGAAAAGCAAGTGCAGGTCGTGACAAAAATACACACTCAGATTCCCTCTTCCCTACCAAACTTGCCCCTGTATCCCGTAATTCACTCATCCTTTGCACATTGCTGCAGTTAAGTGCAACTACAACTCCCAATACTGTTGCTATTACTAAAACTTGTTGCTATTTCCCAGTACTCAGGTAGATTCCCTTGTTCCTAGGTTAATCTACTACAACTGTTGCCTCTACATGTATCTCACATCCACTTTCATCCTTGATAATACATCACCCCGCCTCTTTGTCTTATAATACCCTTACAAAACTTTTTACCCTTCTCCTTCAAATGGCTACTAATACATCACAACACACCCACACCCATGTGCTCTTCCATTACACTCACTTGTATCATGTGATGAACTTAGCTGGTACATCAAAATATGTTATACCGGAACATACACAGTCCATATTTTAGGTACCTAACTATACCATATTGCCTATTATGAAGCAACCATAACTGCTACCCCCTTTGTTATCCTACCAAATATAGATTTGCTAAAATACTCCACACTCACTTGATACCTATTCCTACATTGATACCATATATAAAACATGCATGATGACACTTATACCAACTCCTGGAATCACAACTGATACTCTTCTCTCCCTTCTACCATTGGTACCAATATTACATATACTAACTATTTGCCATGAAAAAAAGTTATATAAACTTTTTGTATTACAAACGAGAAGAAGTACAAAAGAAATCCTAAACATGAGATTTAAGTACAATTTGATTCTAAAAAAGTATGACGATAGAGATCGAACACTATAGTATTTTCTTTACCCTATTGACGATCTAACGACGAGAAAAACTTGCTCTGACTCTCTGAATGCCTGTGTGTAGATGATCTGGATTTGCCAATCAAGAAGCAGTCGAAGGTCATAAATAAAGGAGGACTTCTTCTATTTATAGGCTGGCACATATATGATGTGCGCATGGTCTTTTGTCATGCAGGAGCATTGTGTGTACGAAAACATAGCTGAATCTGTTGTAACCACCAGTAGTAGTTGTCACGACCCGCACCCTGTGTAGGGGCACGAGAACGTAACAACGCCCAGCCTACGCCGCAGTGTCGGCGGTAGAACGCTGTCCTAGGTCAATCATCTAACAATATAAAGGTACATGTACAGTATATACACTCCGAATGGAGGTGACATAACAGAACAGTCTCAATCACATCTAAGGCAGATACAGAATAGTAAAGGTAGATAGAGAGATCAAAAGCACAATGTAATACAAATAAGAGAGAGAAAAACTAAGTATCTAAGATAACAACTCAAGAACATCCAGCTCAATATAAGTCTCTAAATATAACAACATCTCAGAAAAACAACTGAAAATCAAATAACAAAGCTGAAAGAAAACTAAAGCCTAGCTATCTAGCCTAGACTCTGGGAGTAGCATCCTGTACTGCAGCTGGATCCTCCAGAGGAACCAGGTCGCAGGTGTCGTCTAAGCCTGCTCCGTAATAGGTGGTACATAGGGCCTCCTCCTCATCCTCTGTAATATTTTCAACAGGTCCAGTCAGGACAGGAGCGAGTACAGTATATCTCAACAGATCATAGCAGGTTAGAAAATATAATCATTTTGTAAAGTAAGATACATGAACTGAAGAAAAATAGTATGTAAACAGAGAGAGAACTGTAATAGAAATATCTACTATACATAGAGAGCTAATAGTGACTAGTGAGTCAGAGTAAAATATAAACATGTGAATGGCATAGGAGATTCATGACTACAGCTAAGAGAGTGATTCATGACTACAGCTACTGGGAAAATATTCATATGTCTATTTCTACTCCCCCATCCCCAATCGATACACAAAGATCTGTTCAAGTTATGTTAAGATTCGTGAAACTTCACATGGCTCATAAAATGAGTGATACGTGAAGGTAATTCATGATGGCTCTGTGAACATGAAAGTACATGTGTCACAAGCGATTCGTGAATCAGAGGAAGCATAGAGATACGTGATGATTCGTAAAACGCACAAAACATGCAGTATCCGATGCTCCCGAGGGGGATAACATCTCATGAAAAGATCCATATAGTACCAATCCGTGTGACCAACGTGACAATATCAAGTAAAGTAATTTAAAGCAGGAAAATAATTCTAAACAGGATATAAAATGATCAGAGAATGTACTCGCCTGGTTTCCTGAATGTCCGAAGAGAATATACTGTCCGAGGAGTGGTGTCTGTCTCCTATAGAACAGTACAAGTCACAAAAAGTCTAAAATAAGGAAATAGACTGCTACAATGCATCTACATGAAGTTTGGGGTCAATATAGGCTAAAGTCAACCTTTGGTCAACTCTAGTCAACCCTAACAGTCAACTAGGTCAATTCTAGTCTAATTAAGTCAAACTAGGTCAAACGAGGTTAAACTAGCCAAACTAGGTCTAAACAAGTTAATCTAGGCTCATCAAGTCTAAACTAGTCTATCTTGTCCAATCTAGACTCAACCAAGTCTAGCCTTGCTAGCACTCATATCTCAAGAACAACAAGTCAAAAACAAGTCTAGTTAGCTAGTGCACAAGGACCATGGGCCATATACCTAGGCCATAGGCCAAATATAATAGGCAATTGAAAACCTACCACACAACCTACTACACATTACACATAGGCTAATATAACTACTACCCACAATACATGTATTTATATGTAAGTACACATACATGTAGATTAGGAACATCTATATCTATACATATATATGTGTACACATAGAGAATGCATAACTGTGTGTGTGTGAAAGTCATGATTGTGTGTGTGTGTGATGAGGCTAGGGCAATGTGAGAGTATAATCATATGTGTGTGAGTGTGAAGTTGACTCATGTGTGTTAGGAATGTTAGAGGGTGTGAGTGTATAGGCTGAAAATAGTGTGACAGTTCCATACATGTGTGTGTGTGTGATAATGTGAGGGCTTGTGTGTGTGTGTCATTTAGTTATGTAGGCATGGGTGTATGAGTGTGTGAGAGAGGAAAATCTGGAAAATCAGTGACTGTGTAGGAGTGTGATACTAACATGTTCTCAGGATACATAACAGTTAGTGTAATAGGATGTGTTATATACATAGCAATGTGAGTGAAACAGTGAGTTCACATCTCAGATTTGTGTGTGGATGAGAGGGAAAAACCTGTGAAAACAGGATATAATCTCAGGTTTTTATATCAATCTAAATATTCAAAATCTCAGATTTCTATATATCAAAACAACTCAGTATCTCAGGTATTTGAAGACAGGAAATTAATTCATGAATCCCAGACTTGCACAACAGTCCACACATTATCTATTCTCAGTTTTACTTCAAACCCAGCTCATATTAACATTCACATTATTAATAACATATCGATTACTAACCCCAGTTTCAGTTTTTCCCTTAGATTCAAGAAAGGAAGAAAACAGTTCATGGCATGATATGGTTTAATAGCCCACTACTCATAACAGTTCAACATTCAATTCACTCCCCCATTTGAAATCAAATCACAACCATTCCAACCTAAAATTGTCACACATGCAGAATTCATATAGGAGGACTATAAGAGGGACTTAAACATGTGACTAGCAACAATTAAATTGATTAAAAGGTCTGACAAAGTCACATTCAAACTGGAAGAAAAGAAACAGTGGGTGAACTTGTATCAGACTCCAACAGTCCATCCATTGACAGTTCCCACATGTTCAAATTCGACATCCAAACCCCACAATTTCAACCCAAAACTCACACATAGGTAAATAACTTATAGGAGAACCTTAATAGGGGTCTAAACAGGTACTTAACTGCATTAAACTAACTAAAATGACTGCCCAAAACCAATTTGAAAAACTGAAAAAAAAAATCAGTGAAGAACACTGTTTCAGGAAAAACAGGGAAATGAGAAATTGATGATTAAAAACGAACCAACATGCAAATCTATTGGTTGGTAGTAGAAGTGTAACATGTGTACGTGTCCAACATGTCAATTCGTGTCCAAAACAGCATGACACAACGTGTCCATATCCTACGAACACCTTCCAGGCACGCACAGACACTCACAGTTTAGTGTAGTCTCGTGCACGTGTGCCAGTCGGTCTAGGACACGACACACGACACGACACCACACGTGCGTGTGTCCACGTGTTCACCTAGGGTAGGGCTACGTGTGTGTCACCCTACAACGTGTCCACGAGTCCCACAGACACGATACGACACGCGTATCAGTGGTGTCTGTGCACTCGTGCAGCAGCCCGCGCGTGGCTCGTGCGAACAGTGCGGGGGCGATTGCGCCACGCACACTCCACGAGGTGCTCCCAAATTTTGGAAGCATGGTCGCAGACATTGCCCCTAGGCTGACACAAAAAATTGTGTCTCGACGTGTCCTGTATCACGAGTTCTAGCCCCCGATAGGCAGGACACGGCCTACGGGCTCGTGCAGCGTGTCCACGTGCAAAAACACGACACAAAAGGACACAAAATACTAGGACACCTTCACAAATATTAATGTACATATCAAGATCTACAAATCCATGTAATTATATTTCAAAAATATGAAAATAAATTCCTATGTGGCATTTCTACAAACACCTAGTGTATCACTATGATACGTGTCCGATATGGACACGAAATGGACACGAATTGTGCCCAAATTTTGGGGACAGCTAGGAAACCCTAAAACCTAACCTTATATGCAAAGAAATCAGGAAAAACTATAAGTTTAGATGATTTATCTATTGAGTATCAAAACTCAAGAAAAGCTTCAAAGAGGGGATTTCAAATGGCAACTCCAAATCTCCAAATTGCATACAAACTGAGGTGCTCCTCCAAAATCAGTATATAAACATAAATTAGATCCTATTGCAAAAGACTAGGACTAAAAAGGAGCTAAAATGAATTAATTAGGAATTTCTAAGGTTGGGGATTTACCTCTTCCTAAACTTGAGATCTATTTCCAAGAGAGGCTAACCCTAAATGAAGGAGGCATTAAATAGGGGTGGGAATCCCTAGGTTGGCTGCCATGGGTGGGCTAGGATTGGTCTTGGGCTTAATTCATGGGCCTATGGCTTAAACACTAGGCTTTAAATTGCTAAGTCATAAGTCATTGACTTAAACCATAAGTCATGAACTAACTTCTCTTAAGTAATACTTCCTACCTTAAAACTAATTCCCAATGACTAAAAGTAGGTTAACTAGAGTTAGACTAGGGTCACCAACTAGGGTTAGTTCTAGGTTAGTCTACAAGTCTCAACTAGTCATGACTAACACAACACATAGCAATATTTAATTAATATTAAAATCACACAAATTCCCATAAATCATAATAAATTCAAATAAATCCTAAAATGCCCAAAATACCCTCTAGGCTATAATGTACTAGTCAAACATCCTAATCACATGGCTAGGCTCTAAGGTTACACTAGTCAAACACCAAAATCATAAGTCATGATCTAAAATAGTTTTTAAATGATTAAAAATCACCAAAAATCATATTATCATTTAAATATCATAATTAATTAAATTAAAATACAAAATTTCAAAATTACCCTCATTTTAAAAACTGGGTGTTACAGTAGTTGTTGAGATTCATTAGTTGCTGAGATCTTGGGTGGGTTGCACCCGTTCATAAACATGACTGAGTCAATAACACATATCTTGTACATATTGCTCAAATATCTCATTATGTTAAAACAAAATAGATTTGATCATATCTGATAGATGTTACATCTTTGCTGGCCACGTGGTCCATCTCAACAAGGGCTGCTCTTTCGAAGAGTCTGAATAGCTACGCTTTAGGAGCATCAGAGTAGCTGTGCTTTGAAGTGCTGATGAGGGAGGTACGCTTTTGGGGCGCTAGGGTGGTTGCACTTTTGGGGCGCGTTGGAGGCCGAGCTTTTGACTGACAGCTGATATCTGACATCTGACATCTGCTATCTAATAGCTGACCATTAAGAGTTGTCCTTTGGTACTGTGCTTTCAGCTACTACACTTGTGGGTATTCTGAGGCACTGCAGTTTTGGCTACCCCGAGTTATTGCACTTTTTAGGCATCTTGGATCAACAGCTCCTTAATTTTTGCCACTACGTGGGGCTCGAGAAGTAGTGACTAAAGACTTAGTCAGAAATCTCATAAATGAGATTCATTGTGATGAATACGAGGTTCATCCAATTAACTCAGAGCCTTTGACTAGCTGCCACTTGGTGTGTGGGTTTGACCGCACAGCCTATAAATTGGGATATTTTTAGGGCACAACTCATTCGTACATCCCTCTCTCCTACTTCATGCTAGAGACAATGTCGTACAATGGTAACTGTAAGTTTTCCCCTTGGCAAGCTTGGCAGAACTTGTGCCAGTCGGGGTACATAACTCCTTGTTCACAGAAGTAGCAAGCTTGATAAAGGAATCTTTGAGAAGAACTTTGCTGACTATGGACAGAGTTGTCCCTATTTATGCAATGTGCTAGCTGTGTTTTGGTCTAAGACACGATGAGTGTCAAGATATTGAATACGTAGGCTTGGATTTATTACCATTCCTATCCCTGTCCGGTCGGCGCTTAGGAGCTGCATCGAGAAAAGGCCCTTTTCTTGGCCTACATCGTAGGGGCATCAAGAAAAGGCACTTTTCTTGGCATATATTGTGAAATGCTTGTTAGGTTGGCCACTGCACTTTTGTATGCTGCGCTTTTGTACGTTGAGTAGATAGTACGTTGTGTTTTGTATGCTGAGTAGATAGTACGTTGCGCTTTTGTACGTTGAGTAGATAGCTTTATTTGTGTAATCAAGAACATGAAGAATCTGTAATGGACTTTCACTGTTTTGTAATCATGATTATTTAATAAAGAATCTCTTTCACTCTCAGTTGTACTGTGCTATTCTGAATATTGTATGTCTAAAGTGCATAGCAGTTTTGCTAGACGCTGTGCTTTTGCTTTTTATGCTTCTACAAGACCCCCTTTAAAGTTTTTAAACTTGGATAAGTTGGAAATACTTTGAAAAGAAGAATAAAAAATGACACGTGGCCTGGGAAGTGCACAGCACTTTACTAACAGGTTGTCATCATTTAAGAGAGCGAGTAACCGTCAGCAATTAGTACTTTAGCCATTATTTCATTAATGATAAGGACTCCTCATTTTTTGGAAGAGATCAAGAATGATTTTATTCCACCACTGCATGCATTTTGAAACGTTTCTTTAAATCTGAAGCATTTTTCTATCTTATCTGTTTGACACGTGTCTTCTTCCGATAAATAGGGGTTTTTTAGAAAAGAGGGAACTTTACTCCGTTCCTTTTCTCTGAGTTTTTGAAAGAAAGAGACACATTCTTCTTCCCCAACAAGAAACCTTTGTTTTTAATGGCCCCCAAGACTCCAAGAGCTCCCAAAGTTTCCAAGGCCCCAAAGGCTAGTGCTGCGAGCACTAGCAAGGCCAAAGAGAAGACGCCATCCACCGAAGTTGCTGCAGATGACGATGCTCCGATCATCGACGAACACGCACACTCCGATGTGCGAAAAGCCGTCACGGGTAGGCTTCATGTCTTCGTTTTGACAGAGATAGCCTGTGATAGGTGCTCATGTATAAGTGTTTGCTTTTTAAGCAACACTTTAAAATATGCATTGATGCCCTAATTGCTAACGCGCATGGGCACTACTTTTCGAAGTAGTGTCTGGAAGATGCGCCAATGCTTCTTTTGCTGATGCGCATGGGAGCTACTTTTTAAAGTAGAATCTGGAAGATGCGCTGATGCTTCTTTTACTGATGCTCATGTGCGCTACTTTTCAAAATAGCGTCTGGAAGATGCACTGATGCATGCTGATGCGCAAAGCCACTGAACAGTGCATGCATTGAAGCTTGCTTGCTGATGCACAGGGACACCGAACAGTGCCTGTGCGGATGCTTGCTTACTGATGTATAGGGCCACTAAACATTGTCTGCGCTGCAGCTTGCTTGCTAATGTAAAGGGCCACTAAGTAGTGCCGGCGCAAAAGATTTTTGTTTATGCTTTCTAAAAAATTTCTAACTTTTTTGCCTGTTTTATATGCAATTTATGTGGTCATCCCGCGATTTGACGAGATCCACTTTGACTCGTATGTTTGTTCTCTAGGTGTGAGGTGTGAACTTCGACGCGGAGGTGGTTAACCCTACAAAAGAGTTAATCGCCCGAGATCAACCTCAGCATCGGTTGGCTATGATAGACCTCCAACACTTCTCCTACTTCCAACGTATGATGAGTCGAGGTAAGCTCTCGGCTGGTAGTGCCGCTAGAGGTGAGATGCTGAAGTCTCAATTTCCTTTTGGTGATAAGTTAATCTCTAAAGAGACAAGGATCCTGAAGATCAAGGAGGAGTGGTATTTTGGCAACTATGACCTTAGTCTGTATGTTCCACTGATCGAATGACAACTTCCGCTTTCGGTCTTCTCATGTTTTGTCGAAAAACGACGCATGGAGTAGGATTTGACCCCTACTCAGGGAGAAGTGTTGACAGGCCATTTAAACTGGACTTCCGCTCAAGGAAGAGAGATGCTTTTACATACGCCCGTTGTGGCCCATCTCACTCTTTGAGAGTATTGCGTCCGGGGCACCCGTATAATGATTTGACTTCGGCCATTCATCCTTTGGGGTTTCTATTTTTGCCAACCGACTTCTTTCGGAGGAGGTCTCATACCGAAGGGAGTTTTCCAAGTTAAAGGTTGGATCTACGCTGAACCTAAGTGGTATAACTTGACCTTGTAGATATTGGCCAAGTACGAGAAGGAACTGAAACAGATTAGCCTGTACTATGCTGTCAGAGCCACTGAATACAAGATGGAGATAAACCACCACATATTCCTGGCCCTGCTGGAAATGTACAACCACCATACCGGGATGTTCTATAACCCTGAGGGAGAGTTAGGAATGGCACTATAGTGCCCCGTCCCGCTCAGTCAATTGGAGGAATCAAAACACCAACGACGTTTGGACTTAGCCATGCAACGGCTTGTTCGAAGACTCGTACGGTCGAGGCGACTCCTCGTTCAGGTGGGTGGCTTCGGTGAACTTGCCTCAGCTTGGCCTTCGTACTAATAAAACGAATATTTTCAAATGCACAAGTAGGCTTGATAATAAAAGAGATGAATTCACATAGCTAAGAGAATAATCCTAAGTCAGGTCGATTGAGTTAAGAATATAAAAAGGTCCCACGGTCGGCTTAGAAGTGTTGTACGTTGTGCTTTCAAAATGACACCCGATCCTTCGTTCCGCTGCTTGGGAGAAGGAAAGTTGGTTTAAGTTGCCATGAAGTTATGGACATAGCCTAAGTCATATGCGTCGCACGTACGAATGCTTGATAAAGCATGCACGGTCCCATCGTCCAAGGCTTGGCATAGCCTTTCCCATCCCACGGATTAAGTTGTTGCATAATTGAGTTAGGCAAAAGTTATGTTGGGCTGCCGAAGTAATTCTAAGCACTATCGCACACTTTCTGCGGTTGTCAAGTCACATAGTCCCATGATCTCAAGGCTTGTCATATAAAGTATGACGTGGGAGATAGCGTCGCGTAGAAAATAAGTCGATTTAAGGCACGAGCCACGGTCGGCACTTTGAAAACTTAGCCACGGTCTGTGACACTTAAGGAGCACGTTTTGTTCAAGTTTAGTAGGAAGGCTATGCATTAGTCGTTCAATAAGTTCCAAAGAAAGGAATGTTCATACGACCGTTTGTCGCCGAGGAGGCCCCACATTTTGGGAGTCTCCAAGGATGCACGTTTTGCATCGTATGGTTCTCATGCATGTTTTGCACCGTATGGTTCCAGTGCATGTTTTGCATAATATGGTTCCGAGCACGTTTTGCTAAGTATGGTTCTAGTCGTACCTCAAAGTAGGCCATACATTAACGTGAGTCTAGGTGTTCTCGTAGGTGCTGGTCATACACAACTTGTCGACAAGGATTTCTTCCTCGACTGGTATTACGTCAGGGCGTCGGGGCCAGTCGACCTAGGGAGAAGACGTTATAGCAGCGCTTGATTGTACTGCGTGGGTAGTCGGGGGCTTTCCATGAGGCTAGCTACCATGCATTGAAAGACACGCCGCCTACCCAAGCTATGTCCATGATGGCTTGGATTGTCAGTGACTTTCATATAGATAAGTTGGTGTGCTGAGCGGCAATCCGCATGCACGGTGTTGGTCGATTCAAAGAAAGTATAAGCATGACAAGTTTGAGTTAAGAAGGTATGCACGGTTACAACTCAATATGGAGCCTAAGATTTGGCTAGAGTACGGGCATGTGCTTCGGTACGAGATGTGGCGTCGAGTAATATGTCATCGGCATAGAGTTGCATAAGTTGGAATTAAGTACTTTCGAGTTAAGTCAAGAAGGGCCGTACGGCAAGTTCGGTTAAGTCATATTGAATTGTGAGGCATGGCCTCGATATGTTACGGCACGACCACATTGTTATGACACAAGTATAGAAAAGTTACTAAGTGGCGAGACACTGCCTCGATTATGTTATACAAAGGGATTTATGGCACGACCAAGTTGTTGCGTACCAGCTATTGGCCGAAAGACAAGCACGAGTCGATAAGATGACGTTGTTGGCACAAAAAGGTCTAGAGGAAAAGTTTGAGAAAGTTGTTGGTGTAAGGCACGGCGATGGTCTGAGACACAAAATAAGCCAGAGTTTATGTCCTAAAATTGATCCTAAGGCAAGAATAGAAAGAAAATCATAAAAGGATATGTGGCACAAAGTAAATAAACATATTGGTTTTGTATGGGTGGGCGAGGAGCTCACTCCACCAGTATAGTTGAGTACTGACACCCACACAGTATTTATGTACAGGCATAGGTAGAAGCTCATTGGCACGGAGCTCGCTTGGATGCGTTGAGGCACGGAGTTCCTTAGCATTTTGAGGCATACGGTCGCGTGGAGTCTGGACTTATACGGGACATAATGTATGGATATCGCCTATTTGAAGCATCCGCTGGCTCGTTGAATTGTACTGAGAGATGAGAGAGAGAGCTGAGTGACTTGTATTGTGAGAAAAGTGAGCTCGAGTGATTGTAATCTTGGCCTCGTACCCACCTATGTAATCTTTGTTTCAATATTAATAAAGATCTATTTTATGACTTGTGTTTTATTTCAAGTTTTTACTGCTGTTTTAATGTTTCTGCTTGCGACGACTGTGCGACGACCCTGTCGCTTAGCCTGTAATCGGCCATTATGGAACCCGCCTTGCGTGAGCACAAATTTAGGCTCACGTGGCATCACGCCTTGGCGAGGACGATCGGTCCTACGGGATTACGAAGAATATACTCCCTGTAATGATGAGTTAATAGGACTAGAAGTGCAACATCCTGAGATAATGGATGCATAGAAGGAGTTGCTATGACATCACTAAGTATGCACCGCCAGGATGCTTAGAAGACTTATCCCCATGTTTCTTTCTGGAGGGATTACGTCTTCACAAAACATCCTGTAAGACCGAGGAAGGTTAATTTCACCACTTGTAGGGAATATACCACTTCTGAAGTCGAGGCGTTGATGACGGAAGTGGGGGAGACAAGCCCCTCAGTAGATGGTGAGGGAAAACTAACCTCTATGGTTCACAGTTATTTTTGTCAAAATTTGTGCGCCATGACTCCAAAGGCGATGTTGGTTTCCTTTCTGATGTTATGGCTACGTACTTGCGTAACACCCGGGGGTTCTGGGTCCATAGGACAAGTGAGCATAAACCTTATCATGCCGACCGTGAAGCTAGTGCTTGGACACCGTCTTGCTCTCCTACCTGCCATGGTCTATAATATTCTGTGAGGCTTGTAAGAGTTTTCGAAGAGGATTATCAAGCACAACAAAAATGATGGTGAATTTCTATGAGTGGAGCTTCCCTAGCATTACATGTAGGGACCTTATCATGCCGGCCGTGAAGCTGGTGTTTGGACACCGTCTTGCTCTCTTACCTACCATGGTCTGCAATACTCTATGAGGCTTGTAAGAGTTTTCGAAGAGGATTATCAAGCACAACAAAAATGATGGTGCATTTTTATGGATGGAGCTTCCCTACCATTACCTGATAGCTTGGTTGGTGCTAAACCACTCGGGCTTAATGGACCTCAGTCCAAAAAAAGTCACATGGATGAAGATGCCTCTATACGCAGCTATCGTCAGAAAAAGTGGATTCATCACGGTGTACCTATTAGTAGATGGTGCTGGAGACTTGACCGGGTTTGACTTCTTTAGGATCCTGCGCTCCTACTCAGGCTTTCATATGGAAGACATACTGGAAGACAAGGGCAATCAAGCGAGTATCTTGACGTGTGGATCTTTCCATTGGCTTTAATCCATCCGACCGTCGTATTTGGTGTATATGAACCAGAACCATGTGTTTCTGGAACCTTACCTGCCGAGTTGATTCGTGCGTCAATTCGGCTATAGCCAGATGATGATAGATAACCCAAGCACCTGCTTGAGTTGTGAGGAGAGTCTGTTGGATGGTACGCGCGTGCAGCATTACTATAATGTCAAGTGCACTGGGGTAAGCTTTACGATACCCTCGATCCATCTTGAGACACACATCCTATACTCCGTCGTGAAGTTTTACTGCTCGGCTAACAACTTTTCTCCGGGCTACAATCGAAAAAATAGTTTTATTGTTGGGACCAAGATGGAGGCTTCTCAGGCCACCCTTAAACGCTTTTAGGATTATCTGCCGTCAAGGGGAAAGGCATCGTAGCGGTCCAGCGCCTCCCAAAAAGAAAAAGAAAAAGAGGCCCTCGTAGTCCCGCCTTTGAAGCGCCATGCCTCTGCAAAGTTGAGATCTCCACCATCCCAGAGATTTAAGCAGATTGCATATAACCAGACCATATTGGAGCAGCTGGCCTAGCCACCTACGAGACGGAAGAAATAATAGCCCGTTGTGTCCTCTTCACAGGTATCTGGCATACTTTTTATTTATTAACTACATGATTTCTGTTTATTCTGCTTTGTTTGTGCAGCTTGTGAAGAAAAAAAATCAAAATTGACAAAGAAGGACTTGACTGACTGCATGTTCGAAGCCCTCGGGGATCTCCCCAAGGCAGCTGCTGCTAGGATACCCTCCCCCCGGGTGCCAACACGTCCGACGGATAGGGTTGAGACTACTGTACCGACTGAAGGCCCTCCATCGGTGAGGGTTAAAGGAACTACTCAAGATGAGGGCCCCTCGACAGTTGAGGTACTCGAGACTACAAAGACTGAGAAGACCGCTAACCCGAAAGAGGTTGTATTGACCGATACTGCTGGGGTTGCGCCGGTTGAGAAGTTTCGTATTGCTCCGATTGCCTCTTTCTATTATGAGCATAGGGACTTTTCGGAATTGTTGGAGGCGTATATACCCACCGATTCGATACGTAAGTTTAGAAGAATATCTCTTGTATGGCTTGTTTGTTTTATCTCTCTAACGGGTATATTGATTTTGCAAGTACTCATCAAGAAGAGGCCCTATAGGGGTAACGGCAAAATAGCCCCTTGTGGCGTCCGAAGACAATCTTGTGGCGGTCGAAGACAAGGCCGATGAATCCATCGCTGTTGTGAGTGAGACGGATAAGACAACTAGGGGTATAGAAGGAGAGGCCTAAGAGAATGTGACTGAGCCCCCATCTGGTATGGAGGAGGCGACTGAGAAAGCTGTAGGAGATCATGCCAACGAGTCGGCCAAAAAGGTGTCGTTTGACTTGGCCGTTGTAGAAATGGTTGTTGCCAAGGCATTAGATCAGCCTTTGCCTATCGGGGAACCAGAGGCAAATCCTATAGGGTAAGGGAGTCTTCAACTATGGAGGGTCCCAACCTAGGATACATTCCTTGGGGAACCTCCCACAGAGCTACCTTTGAACCAGTGGCACCGGAGCTGGATCATTCAGCATCAGGGGCAAGTATGGTTGTTCCAGTGATGGCCTCTATTTATGTGACGACCATGACCATTTCTGCGCCTAAGACAGCCTCTAGTTATGTAATGGCCACAGCTACTCCCGCTCATGCTCGTCTTCCACCAGGGCCTTCTACCGTGCCACCTTCGATGACTCTAATGACCATGGCCAATACCGACTACTACGTCAGACTGATTATCGAGACCATTTATACTACTTTAAAGTGAGGTTTCCCTAGTTTTTTGAAGCATAGTCATACTTTTGTACTAGCTCGATCCTCGGTAGCGCTCCAATAGGCGTCATTTTGGGGCCATCCCGGATATGAGGCAACCGTCGATGCCTTGGAGGCTTCTGTGGTGGAGTTGGAGGCTCATCTCACAGAGCTTCAAGGCCTCGAGCGTGATCTTTCTCCCCTGGTGGATAAGGAGTTGGGAAGGCTAACCGCTGAGTTATCCTGATATAGGTTGGGGCGGAATGCTCTTGTGCATGAGGCGGCCGAGATCGAGGCGAAGGTAGGGGAGATGGTTACTGCCTAAGAAGTCCTAGACTGCCTTAAAGAAACCCTGACACAGCAGTGTGAATACTATCAGGAGCAGATCCGCCTTCTGGAAGAAAAATTGGTCACTATGGAGGGTGAAATAGAGAGGAAAAAAAATGAACATATGTCCCTTCGCCAACAATCTAAGGCCTTGGCCCAAGCCGCTGAGAGTGTCGGCACCCGTCAGGCAGAGTTGGATGATGCTTGTCGAAGCATGTCTCAATTTGAGGACGAGATAGTGAGGCATCAAGAAGCAGAACGTCGAACCAAAGAGTATGTAGGACCAAGAATTGCCTTCCTGAAATGTTGGGTCGGTGATCTTGTGCGTCGATCATCTTAGTCAATAATTTTGACTTTTGTTTCTCATTTTGTGCCTCTTTTTAGAGAGATTTTAATTTTGTTGTAGTCAAGCTTCTGCTTGCTTCTTGTTTGTTTTTAAGAACATTGTGGTAACAAGGATTCTATCAGAGGTAGTTTTAACATGATAGAGTGGAAGTAGCTCAGAGGTAATAGGGGACATGGTAAACATTTGATTTTGTGACAGGGTCGACCTTCTCAGGGGTTGTACGAAAATGGAGGGATACGACTCTGTAGGTATATAAAAATAGCTCAGAGGTAATGTAAACGTGGATGTCTTTATATATGATTGGTAGCGACACAAAGATGGCTCGAGTAAGAATGTTTACTAAGAGGTAATATGAACATGGTAAACATAATATTTTGAAATATCTCACTCAAATGTTTAAACAAACATGGTAAGATAGGACTGTAGAGAGCGATTTAGAGGTAATATAAACATAATCGCATTCTGAGGAATTGTTTGCAAGAAATAGAGAAATACACGCTCAAAACTAGACACAGTATTTCTTTAGAAATTTGCCATTGATCGGCATCATTAACAGATCTCTATTAGGTTTAGTGAATCGCTAATCACCGTTAGAGTATATCGTCTCTATGACGAAGGGAACCTCCTACTTGGGTTTGAACTTTTCGGTCGATTTGTGAGTCATCACCAATGGCCTTCTAACTGATAACACGAGGTCACCGAATTGAAACGTCCCTTCCTTGACCTTTTTGTTGAAGGTTCCGAAAATCCAAGCTTGGTATAGCTCAATACGTTGCTGAGCTAGTAGATGTTTTTCATCTAGTGCTTCCAATTCTCGCAGACGATGATGTTCATTGTCCTTGTTCGTTAACTGGTTGGTGATAGCCACCCGCAGAGATGGAACCTGAATCTCGAGGAGGAGTATCGCTTCGCTCCCATACACGAGGGAGAATGGCGTATTGCCAGTGGGTGTTCGGATGGTTGTGCGATAAGCCTATAGACACTCGCCTAGCTTTTCATTCCAATCGCGTTTATTGGATGATACGACCTTCTTGAGTAGCTTAATAATTGTTTTGTTAAATGCTTCTGTTGGCCCATTGGTTAATGATCACACCTGATTTTGATAACCAATGTCAACTTTCGTCGGTACGCAAAATATACAAACTGCTACAAGTCAACAGGTTTCAAAGAAGAAGAATATCTACTACATCTACATTCTACTACTTTAAGGAATAGACATCACATCGTCATCAAGAACAATCGTACTGGAATCAAAGATCAAGACTTTTATATTTTCTTCTGTATTTTCCATTTTATTGAGTCTAGAAAATATATTGTGAGGTTGATCAGGATTAATACTGGCTTGGGTTATTCTCAGTCCACATATCCAAATAAGCCTACCTATCTAATCCCAAAAGTCCACAATAAAAGCCCAAAGCCCATGTAAATTTGGCCTATACATACTGTTCTGACCCTGACAGAACTCAGGGCGAACTCTGCCCGAGTTCGGCCCGAGTTCGGACCGAGTTCGGTCTAGGGTAATTCAAATTTTAGTTCCACCAAATCTGCCTATAACGTTCGAATGCGAGATTTATGCATCCGAACTCTGACTAAACTTTTCCTGAGTTTGGTCAGCAAAAATACTATAAATAAAGAAGGATTTTCACCATTTCAAATTACTCATTCATTTTCTCTTCTCTATCCCGTTAAGTATTTTTGGCGATCCAAAGCTTTCAAATCAAGCATATACCACTCTTAGCCAAAGCCGGTACAAGTTCTATTCGATCTAGAGTTTTAGTACTTAAGAGTTGTACCAGAGGCATCTTTCAAAAAATGTTCCAGTTTTTGAGATCATTGTTGTGGACTCGGTCGTGCCCTCGTCATCAAGTACTGTGTTGTAAGATACTATAAGCTCTCATTTAGCTTGTGCATAGTGGATTAATATCGAGCAAGAGTACTCGAGACTGGAGTAGTCCTCTTAGAGGGAGACCAGTATACACCGCTATGTCACTGAGTTTGATTCTCTGATCTCTTACTTTACCGTATTTATTTACTGTCTTATATCTTCCATATTATATAGCTACTAAAATTTTTTAAGTGGTGATTATTTTCGCTACACATGCACACACTCTATTCACCCCTCTATCTAAAGGTGCGCAACGGTCCTACAATTGGTATCAGAGAAGGTTATACAAATATATAACCATCTAGATATATAGATATATATGGCAGCCGTTAAATCTGTATTCAACCGTGAAGGGCAATCCACAAATAGACCCCCACTATTTGACGAAACAAACTATACATACTGGAAGACACGAATGAGTTCTTAAGTCACTCGATTTCGATCTTTGGTCGATATTTATAGACGGTTACAAGAAACCGCTTAGAACAGTGGTTGATGGTGTAGTAGTAGACAAGCCACATGAGCACAAAAAAACACAGGCTAGTCTAGATGCACGAGCCATGAATACACTATTCTGTGCAATTGACAAAACTGAGTTCAATCGCGTATCTACATGTACGACATCTAATAAAATTTGGAAACTTCTTGAAGTAACTCATAAAGGAACTTTCCAAGTGAAGGAATCAAAAATCAGCCGATTGACACAGGAATAAGAGTCTTTCAAGATAAAACCCGGTGAGTCAATTACATAGATGTTTATTCGGTTTCTTGATATTAATAGTCCTTTATAGTCTCTTGGTAAGGATTACAGCAATCACAAGAATACCAGGAAGGTTCTGCGGGCTCTAACCAAGAATTGGAACCTGAAAGCCACTGCGATCATAGAAGGAAATGACCTCACCACGATGACTTTGGAGACAGTAATGGGCAAGCTCATGATCCATGAGCTAGACTTACAAGAGTTTGAAGAAGCAACTCCCAAGGAAAAATCTATTGCCTTCAATGCACAAGCCCGAAGAAGCTCATGCAATGATTCTGCAAAGAATTATATGATGGTGAAGAACGGGCCTTACTGTCAAAAATTTCAGAAAATTCTTGAAGTTTAAGAGATCAAATCGAAAGAAGAAGGACATCCACAAAAGCAACAAAGAAGAAACAATCTGCTTCGGATAAATCAGGGCACATAAAGAAGGACTGTCCACTGTTAAAGAAGAGCAGTCCATATAACCGATCAAAACTGAGCAAAAAAGCAATGAGAGGTCAAAAGTATGCTAATACAAGCATTTGGCACAAAAGTAAGGCCAGTGAGTCAGAGGAGGAGGACAAACCCAACAGCACTGCAAATGTATGTCTGATGGCTTTCGATAAGGTATCTTCAAACCCTCTGTACGATGACTTTACTTTTGATGAACTAGAAAATGCCTGTAGCGAACTACTTGATGAACACAGAAATGTGTTAGACAAGTACACGCAATCTCGTAAGGAGATTAAGGCACACACAACCAAAATAGTGAGATTGTCTAGTCTTATTGAAGATATTAAAGAGACATCTACTATTGGTAACACGGAAGAGATAGCCAAGCTTAAAGTAGACTATCATGAGGCTATCTTCACCATATAAAAGAAAGAAATAGACTATGTCAAAGTGCAAGAACTTTATGACATACAGAAGAGAAGACACTTAGTCACTGAGCAAAGACTCATAGATATGACTGCCAAATATGAGGAGTCTTGTACGATCTCTAAAAAGTTAGAGATCAAGTTTGGTAAACAAGTCATTCCTGTTACACGACCTAAGGTTAGTCCTAACACAAAGCATACATCACAAAGGACTAAACCAAAGAAAGCACCTAAGCAACACGTTTCTCACAATCATGCTTTCACTTATAGGTTCCAAGAAAGACACATAAGAATGTCAACACAGAAACAAAGAGCACATTTTTGAAACTCACATACACATATTGTGGTACACAAGGGCACATATCACAATATTGTAAAGCTAGAAAGTTTGTTGATACTAACATACTTGCTTGGATTCCTAATACTAATCAAAATAGATCCTTGAAGAAATGGGTACCGAATGATTCATCAACTCGTTTTATAGGTGGACCCTCAACCCTCTCTTGCTAGAAGCAAGTGGATACTCGATAGCGGAAGTTCGCGGCACATGACTGGTGATGCATCTTTATTCGCTATGTTATCGATGAAGAGAGAAGGATATGTCTCTTTCGAAAATAATCTGAACGATGATATTATTGGTAATGACACTGCTGGTATGTCTCCCTATCAAGAAATAAATGATGTATGTCTAGTCACGGAATTGAAACATAACATATTGAGCATAAGTCACTTGGTCGATAATGGTTATGGCATCAACATTGTGAAAGACAAATATTCTATCGATGAAATGTCTACCGGGAATCCAGTATATGAAGGGATCAGGGAAGACAATATTTATGTTTTCTTTCTAGAAAGTACTAACAATGCAGGAAAGTGCCTAGTAGCCAATCAAGATCAAAGTTGGCTACAACATATGAGGCTAGGACATGCAAATATAGACACTATCTCACGGCTATGCACCAAAAAGCTGGTAAAATAACTCCCAAAAATTACATTCAAGAGAGATAGGGTATGTGCTGACTGTGAAAAGAATAAAGTAACTAGGTCATCCTTTAAATCCATCAATGCTGTAAATACTTCTAGACCATTACAGTTAATTCATTTGGATTTATTTGGTCCTAGTAGAGTCGCCAGTCTTGGTGGTAAACACTACGCTTTGTTATAGTCGACGATTTCTCTCGCTATACTTGGGTTTTCTTTTATCAAATAAAAGTGATACCATTTTTGAAATTCAAATATTTTACAAAAACGTACAAAACGAAAAAGGCTTCATGATTACTCGAATCCGAAGTGATCTTGGTAGCAAATTCATAAATGCAGATTTTAAAAAGTTTTATGATGATAGTGGATATTACCATAAGTTTTCTTATCGTAGAACTCCTCAACGGAATGGTCTTGTAGAGTGGAAAAATCTTACTCTAACCGAAATAGCTAGAGTCGTGCTTAATCAGCATAATCTTCCTAAATATTTTTGGACAAAAGCTGTTAGTACATCTTGTCATATTTTCAATAGGGTGTTAATTCGATCTATCTTGAAGAAAATCCCTTATGAATTATGGTTTGGAAGGATTCCAAATATATCATATCTTAAGGTTTTTGGTTGTCAATGTTTTATCCTGAACACCAAGTACAACTTGGGTAAGTTCGACTCTAAGGCAGACGAAGGGATATTTCTCGGATATGCTGCCAACAGTAAAGGATATAGGATTTTCAATAAAATGTCTATGATTGTTGAAGAATCGATTAACGTTACTGTTGATGAGCCCAATAGTCAGAGATCTAGTGACAATGACGATGAGAATGTATAAAAAAAATCAAGGCACCAGAAGATGCTGCTACCAACGAGAGCTATTTGTAAAGTCTACCGAAGAGGATGAAATTCATGACAGACCATCCAAAAACACTCATAATAGGTAATGTATCCAAAGGCATAAGTACACGTTCTTCTACTAGAGATATAGTAGCGAATGTGGCATTTATTTCTCAAGTAAAACCTAAGACAGTAGCAGATGCTTTTAATGATGAATTTTGGATTGATGCCATGCAAGAGGAACTGAATCAATTTGAGAGAACCCAAGTTTGGAAACTTATTCCTAAACCTATTGGTCAATCAACAATGTACCAAATGGGTGTTCCGAAATAAACTTAGTGATGATGGACAAGTTCTACGAAACAAAGCACGTCTAGTGGCACAAGATTATAATCAAGAAGAAGGGATTGATTTTGACGAGACTTATGCTCATGTTGCTAGACTAGAAGCCATTCGCATGTTTTGTGCATTTGCATGTTTTCATGATTTTAAACTTTTTCAAATAGACATAAAAAAAAATACATTTTTGAACGGATTTTTGAAGAAAAAAGTTTTTTGTGAAATTGCCCCCTAGTTTTGATAATTTTCAAAAATTTGATCACTTTTTCAAGCTTAGAAAAGCTCTCTATGGACTCAAATAAGCACCATATGCTTCGTATGAATGCCTAAATGCTTTCCTACTAAAAATGGTTTTTTAAAAGGAAGAGTTGATACAACCTTGTTTATCAAATCTTCAAATGACAATATTTTACTTGGGAAAATTTATGTAGATGTGTGACTACCTAAATCCGAGAAAGGGGTATTTTTGTCATTTCATATTTACATTTTATTGTGCTAAATTATTTATTTCATATTGTGTATATTTATTTAATAATATTATGTTAGTTATTACGATTAGTGGTTAGCCTATTGCTTGGACTTGTGTTAGTCAACCCGTTAGATTAGACACTTGAATAGAGCCCAACAATTAGCATGACATGACTCATGAACCAACTCATTTGTTAGACCCAATTAGACTCATTAGTCATGACCAATTAAGTAGAATAGAGATTAGACTATTTACCGAAATATGTCTAAACCCTTCCATATAGTAATTAGCTTTCATGACAACATTAGAGGGCATGTAGGATATTCTAGATTAGCTAAACCTAGCCCTATATGGTATCCATGTATGGAGAGAGAGCCCCCATTCTTCATTTCAACTCTCATTTTTCTCATTTGGGTGTTCTCTTCTAAGTAGAGCCATACCTATACCATTTTATCTCAAATCTCACCCATTCTCTCATCTATTCCTCTCATTCTCTACACTAGAAGGAGTCTAGAAGGGGCTTGGAGACTAGGAGCAAGGAGAGGAGTCCACTTGCTAGGAGCTACGAGTCCGGATCTTGTCCATTTGGCTTCTCATTGGAATCTGTCTCCCAATAGGTATACACCTCACTTTCCTTGTTATTTAGACTCTAATTGTGTTATTAAACCCCTATGAATTCACCCATGGACTAGGGCTATCCATAGGTAGAGTTTTGAGACTAATGAATCCCTATTTGAATGCTAGAGTGAGTTTTGTGCCAATTTTGAAAGAATTCCGAGAATGGTACACCAAATATTTGACACTAGGCTTGTTAGTCCTAATTAGTGTAGATTTGGTTGTGTCTAGATTCGTGTCCACAAATGGGTACATATAGGTCGTGTAATGATATGTTTGGACACGAAGCCAATTTGGGGGTTTTGGCCTCCTACACTTGTGGTGCACATGTCCAATTACACATGATACTCGATACTAGCTTAGAAATGTACTAATTATGTTTATAGGTATATTTTAGACTTGCCCATGAAGTTTGGCAGGATTTGGACAAGGTTTGGTAGAGTATCTTGGGCGTATCACAAGCTTGCGCACCAAGTGTTTGACATATATCCCCAAAGAAATTTTTGTATCCTTTTTGAGTTGAGATTTGGTGTGTGTGTCCTAAATAGGATACGTGGTGTCATGTCATGGTATCTCATGATACGTACGGCTAGATTTGCGTATGCGTATATATATATATATATATATATATATATATTTTTTTTTTTTTTTTTTTTTTTTTTTTTTTTTTTTTATATATATATATATATATATATATATATATATATATATATATATATATATATAATTGTGTATATGCTTACGGATGTGGGTATATGTATCTACCTAAAAAATGTGTGTATGTATTTTATGTGTATGCACTTATTGGGATTCATCTGTGTGGAAATGAGATTGATAGATATGGACGTTTAGGTATTTAGATAGATAGGCATATGTAGAGAGTCATATGTGTGTATATATAGAGAGAGACATGGGGGCGTGGCAGTTGTGAGATAAGAGGGATAAGGGGTCTGTTAGGGGTTAGATGACGTTGAGTTGATAAATGGAATTAGAGAGGGAGAGATTCAGTTAGAGAAGTGGTGTCCATTTGGTGTATAGTGAGTGGATATATAGCTTGACATATATATATATATATATATATATATATATATATATATATATATATATATATATATATATATATATATATATATATATATATAGTTTGATTGATAAATGTTAATAGCTAGATAGATAGGAAATTGATTTGAAGTTGGATAGATAACTAGTAGAAGAGTAGATAGAAAGATAGAAAAATTGATAGATAGATAGATAGACGGGTAACTCGATAGCTAGACAGGTAGAGAAGAGGGGGGAAGATAGCAGCAGACCCTCACTACAAAAAAATGATGTTTTTTGACGGTTTATTTCTCGACGGTCGTGAAAACCCGTCAAAGAAATGGGTTATCTTGATGGTTTTAGCCTTACGTCAAGAAATGCCTCATTTTATGTCAATCAGCAATCTTACAGCATAGTAGTTGACAGTTTTAGAGGATCCGTCAAGAAATACCCTTTTATTTAGTGACGGTTCGGTAATAATCGTTAACTAATATATGCCTAAAAAATTAGCACAATTGTTTCAGCTGCCATTTTAGTAATTTTTTTTTAATTTTATATTGTAGATCTATATTGACGATTGTCATTCAAACCCATTTATTTTTTGATCCTTTCCTCACCTCTCTATTTCTCCATCTCTCTCATCCACCAGCAGATGGAGAAGGAGAGCTCAAACCAACAAACCCCTCTTCCTCCTCTACATCTCCCTTCTCCTTTTCTTCCTCTTCCTCCTTTCTTCTCCTATAGACCCAAAACCCTAATTTCCAAATCCACCTAATCTCGTCCCCAACCCCGAACCCAAACCCTAGATCCATCGGAGAGAAGCATCAGGATGGTCATCGCGGCCAGTTAGATGGTAGTAGCCGGAGTGGTCGAAAAGAAGTGGCATAACTAGTGCTAGGCGAACGGTGGTACGGACGGGGCATCACTGCTGTCAGCAATTTGGCTCGTGCTGCTACTGATACTGATGGGGATAGGGGAGGCTTTCAACGAAGTCGGGCAGTTCCGTTCCCGACAACTACTCGAGCAGTCCGAAACAGGAGACCGGTTGGAGAAAATAGGGTTGTGGCGGTGGTTTACGCGAAGAATGGGTTAGCGATGACCAGAAACATGACATAACGAGTTTGGGGATTGCAGCAAAGTCATTGGGATGGAGGCAAGGTGACTTCGGTGGTTCTGGGTTGTTAGAGCATCTCCAACCCTATTGTCTTGTTAAGTGTTGTGAATCTTAGGTGGCTCCTATGTGGCATGAGCCACAAGACAATGTCTTATTTATGTGGCAAAATTATATCTCAAAAGACAATGAGATAGAAAAATTCTCTCCAATGCAAAAGTATTGAGGAGATAATAAAAAAATATTTTTTCCAACTTCCAAGGCAACTCCTCCCCTTATTCAACCTTTTTATAAATATTTTCTATTCATAATTGATGATGTGGAGACAAAGTCATTGTGAAGTGCATTGTCTAGATCTAGACAATCAACTTCACATTCTTCTTGCCATGTCATTGTCATGTCAACTTCATGTTTTATTCTACATTTGCATTGGAGAAGAATTTTTGGAATGAAAGTTTGTCATTCCTATATGGCAACCATTTTTTCTAAACTCACAATAGGGTTGGAGATGCTCTTAGTTTGAACTCGGCATCGCAACGACAACAGAACATAGGACATCGATGGTTATGTTTGTGGAGCTCGGTGTTCTAATGTGGAAGAGTCTGAAGGAGGTCGCAAAGGAGTTAGTCAAGGATAGGGGACTCGAGAGTTCTGGGGGAGCTCCTCCTCACGGCCCACTCCTACTCCGGCCGTCTCTCCGCCGCCATCATTTCGATGTCCACGTCATCGACACCATCCCCTTCAAGGACAAAGATAGAATCCTCAAGTATGTGCTCCACCCGTTTGTATTAATGCCCACTCCAATTTTTTATGCAAGTTAAAAGATTGCCATTCCACAAATGCCTTATCAGAATTAGGTTGGTTTGTACATAGTTTATATATAGAAAAGGGACCCAAACTTAAGTATGGAAACTGATATATACATAGTGAACACTAAGTAAGAAATGACCATTCCATATCAAATCATACTCATATAGACACTTTACATTATAGTTTTCGAAAGAGCAAAGCATGATTCAGGCTTACTATATGGACATTCCTATTTATATATATAGTAAAACTTAAGTGCTGAATGCGGGATTCATATATGTTATTTAATATGGTCACAAGACATGTTTTGAAGTCATTTAGATAAACTATTTTTTATTGTGTTTAGGAAAATTAGTATCTGTATCATGTATGTTTCATGTTCTATTTATGAAGGGTTGTCAAGAGGATATTCGGGGTTATTAATTGGATTGGACGGTTGCAAGATGGAGCCGTCTTTATAAAGAAAGGACATCTCTGTTTATTACCTATGAGCTATATTACTATAACTTGCTGATGCCAGTTGGTTAAATGTGGACAGAACAAGTAATTGAAGGACTGGACCGAGCTGTGACCTCAATGAAAAAGGGAGAGCTTGCCTTGGTGACCATTCCACCCGAGCCTGCTATCTCTTCAACTGAGTCGAAGCAGGAACTTGTTGTTGTTTCCGCAAACTCAACTGTAATATATGAAGTTGAGCTTGTATCTTTTGTGAAGGTAATGTATATGTCTTTTCCCTTCTTTCGTATTGCTGCAGTACCTTGAAGTTCTGTTGAAGCTGAATGTTCTATTAATTCCAGGAAAAGGAGTCCTGGGATATGAACACAGCTGAGAAGATCGAAGCAGCTGGTAAGAAGAAGGAAAAGGAGTTCCATCTTGCAACCATCCAATCAATTTCACAACAAAGATACACCTTTTTGTGCACCTTATTAGTGCATATTTGATACACTTTTATATAATCCGCTTAAAATATTTTTTAGTGGGCTTAAAGCTTGTGTTGCTCCGATACCGTATAAAACCCCTTGCCACTAAAGTTTCCCTTGATGCATTGCAGTTTCCCTTGAACTTCATTGCATAAAAGTGTATCATTCTTCATCTTTACATAATCCCAGCTTTACATAATTAGTTTGTAAGAATTTTGGGATGCATGATATTTATCATTTAATTGCTTATTGAATGATAATTAATGGTTCAAGGTTCTTTCAAGCAAGGAATTTACATGATGTATTTATTGCAGGGAAGGATGAAGGCTGCAAAATCCATGGTCATTGGAAGACCGGTATGACCCTTCTCATTTTGTTTTATAGTGGATATGGAAAGAGATATCTTACTAATTAATTTTCTTTCTTTCTTCTTTTTTCCTCGTTGTCTTGTACTCTGTGCTTTATCTTTGGAATGGTAGTTTGCTTCTTTATCTAATTGTGCCAATAAATGATAGCATTATATGCCTTGCCAGAGCTGCCTACATAAGATATTGTGTGGTAACATATAATGCAATCATTTATTATCATAGACTATAAGTTTGATGGGTTTGAAGAAGCAAAATCCTTAAGTTTTTATTACAGTGCTTGTCTAAGAAGCCGGACACTCCAAACATGTAGGTTGTGTCGTGTCGGACACCTATTGTACACAACCAGACACTTCAAAATACACTAGGACATGCACGCCAAAACAGGTGTTATAGCCTTGTCGCCCTGTCCTTACCATGTCATATGGTATCCGTGTCCATACAAAGTAGGTGCTTGTTAATATAATTTCCTTGCTGGGCAACTTTGAGTTTTCCCCCTACCCATTTCTAATGATAAAAATGTAGCTGTTACCATCTATGTTGGCGTTCAAATCTTATATAAACAATTAGTTGAGTGAATACTGAATACTAAGTGAACAGAAACATAGAGCAGGGGCTACAGGAAATCTAAAGACTTTTAGACAGCTTATACTTCATATTGTCATCATGATTAAGTGTATTAGCATGGCTCATCATGGATGATGGTATTTACAAGCAACCC
This sequence comes from Iris pallida, assembly GCA_029216955.1. Taxonomy (NCBI): domain Eukaryota; kingdom Viridiplantae; phylum Streptophyta; class Magnoliopsida; order Asparagales; family Iridaceae; genus Iris; species Iris pallida. The sequence continues at coordinate 3,400 of JANAVB010027849.1, read as the reverse complement.
ACTATTCTAAGGAAAATACTCTGTTTGGAAAATTTTATCTGCTTTATGAATTAAATTGGAAATCCATTTAGAAGTTTCCTTTTTAAGGATAAAATAATAAAAACTTCATCCCTTCTATGTAGAAATAGGACTCAATTAAGTGTGTTGTCATTAAGGAATGCCTATGGTGATTAGACACAAGTTACACAACCCTGTAGTTGAGATGCATTTTGTGGAGTAAATAGAAGGCCCTTTTTTTATCAAACCCTTGACAACCCTCTTCTTATAGTATTCATGTCATGTACTATTTTCAGAATTTCTTCAAGCTGTTCTCTCACACCTTTTGCATTAAATATAAATCATGTAATATATTTATTTCTATTTAATGGTGATTTTTGTCTGCAGATTTCTAGTTCGTATTTTGAAGGCTAGTGATTTAGTTGTTCTTATTGGTTCTCTTGTACTCAATATGCTGGGTTATAGATATGAATTTTGGTGCCTTGCCAGAGCTACCGGCATAAGATATTGTGTGGTAACATATAATGCTATCATTTATTGGCACAATTAGTCTGGACTTGTATATATATGTCGTATCTTTATCTAAACTATCACAAAACTAAAAGGAGTTTGGTAGATAATGTAGGATGTTGAAGTTAATGTGGGGAGTGTGGAGAGGGAGAGAACTGTGCGGGGGGAGTACTGCTGCTTGGTCAGGGGCTTTAGTAGCCTGTAGTAGGCAGTTAGGCTTTGGGAATGGCTCGAGTAGATGGAAGTGGAAGTTAGTAGCAACCTTGGCAGTAGCAGCAGTTAGGAGCATGGAAGCAAGGTTCATAGGGGTTTTGGTGGTCTGTTTAGCACTGGTTAGGCAACACTAAATGCAGAAAACAGTTATGACAGGTAAGGGAAGCCTTTTGGCCAGTGCACTTGGCACAAAGGCATGTGCCAAGTTACCTATAGCTTGGGAGGTCCTGTTGGTGGCATCCATGACCACAAGGACACCTCCCCTTCCCTTCCTGTCAGTTGGATGGGTTATGGGTTTGAGTATGTTGCAGTAAATATTGGGGGCAGGAAGGGAGTTAAACAGCAGTAGGGCAGTAGCAGATCTTACCTGTTGTGTGTGTGTATCCTTGGATAGGTAGGCATGTTTATGAGTTGAGGGTAAAGATTCCTAGGTAGAGTGGTATGCGTATTTTAGTGAACAGGGAGAGGAAGTGCCATAGCAGCAGTAGCAAGAATGGGGGCATTGGCCCTATGCAACAGCAGGTATGGGGATACACCCCAGGTAAAGGCAGGTTAAGGGGTAGGTATATAGGCAATGTAAGGGAGTGTGTGTCACATTTGAGGGTCAATATGGGTTTGTGTTGTATGAGTGAATGTCTGGACATGGGTGACACTAACACACATGTGAGAGTGACATGTGTATTGGTGTGCACATGTGAGAATATGTGTGAGTGTTGTGTGTGTGTTTGCGTGAAGGTCATGTAGGCATATGAGTAGGATATGTATAGGTATTAGCACATGGGTTGGGTATGTGTAGGTAATAAATTGGGTTACTGTCACGTCCCACTCCCAAATATATGGGATTTGGGCATAACCTAGCCAGCTGATACAACCTAGAGTGAGATGCCCAATTTAATGGACTCACTTAGGCATACTATGCTATAAAAGTAACTAACCAACACAGGCAATCATCTAAATCTCATCCACAAATAACATAAAGGGAAGTAATAAAATAAAAGCAGAGTAGTCAGAATATCCAAATACAACTGAATGTAAAAACAAGTCTGGTAGAAACAATCCCACAGTACATCAGAATGGAAATACAGGAAATGGAAGATAATTAGCTAAGAGCAACAACTAACTAGGTAATGAAACTTTCAGCCAAAGTAGCAGCATACCCTGGATCAGGGGAACTCCTCGGGGTACATCTCGTAGTCCTCTGCAAAGTCTCCTGCTTTAGCTCAGGAACCGTAAATTGTCGAGTACAGATGCTCGTCGGGATCTGAAAATGAACCAGGTCCTCAGGGGACATAGCAAGATATAAATAGGAACATGCCATAAAGTAAATACTGATATAAACATAAGGGGTGTGCTAACTAGTTTAAGTGAATGCATATGAAAACAACTTTGGAACGTATGGGTGGGTAGATAAGGGAATGGCATCGAGTCACTGGCCGATGTCGGATCACGAGCCGATGTGAACATACAACACTAGTATACCTCCCGACCGTATATAGCGCGCAGCTAGTGGCCGCTGTCGGACGTATCCCCTAGTAGATGTATGGCCCATAATCGGGTATCATGCCCATAACCGGGTCCCCCCTGAGTCTAGAATAATATAACTGTCTGCCCCATACACCTACTGGTTGTCTTTTCCGGCCAGAATATGCAATTCGTATCCACGTCTAAAACATCAATCTCAATACAAAGTCAGCTATCTAGAACCATCACTACTCTATATGTGTCGTCACACGTGCCACTCGCACTGATGGCTAGTCGAGAGCGTCAGTGCGTGCCACGATTTGATCTCACTCGGTGCCGTGTCGTAACACGTGTCATGGTCGAGGGAGTTATCATAACAACTCCATAACTGAGGATACGTCGCCTAGAGCTAAGTCAAGTAGGTAACCCTAAGTGTCGATATCATCATCGACTACGCCAGAGGCAACTCCCGGACTCAACTAACTAAGTTTACGCTAACAAGAGCATAAAGAAGTATATGTAAAACAGTAATACGAGGCAAGGTATACTTGCCTTCAACTCCACAGTGCGCAAGCAGTACTCTGGTCCCTCCCGTCTCGATCACGTCGTCCGAGAGACCTACAAATACCCAACCAAGGCTTACAATACGCTAAACGAACATTCATGACTACACATCTATCCACACACAATGAAGCATATATGTTTCTACGTACTTGAAGACACATATATATACTAAGTTACATTTATGCAAGGAATTACACATACAAGTTTTTATACATGTATAGAGACATATATATACAAGTATAGGAGTATGTATATATATATATATATATATATATAAATATATATATATATAAATATATATATACACTTTATACACATAAAGAAAAACACGAAACACGTATATATATTGTATTATGTATATGGAAAATATATATATACAACTTGTATATATATATATATATATATACAACTTGTATATATATATATATATATATATATATATATATATATATAAAAAAAAAAATATATATATATATATATATAGGAAATATACATGAGGAAATGTATATAAGGAAAAGTACATATATATTAGGAAATATATATAGGTTATACATTAACAATGAAAATATGGTGTACGTATGGGAATCAAGTGAGGGGGTCATACTGTCATGGGTGTAACATGGGTATAATGGGATTACCATGCATTCTTACGTAA
>JANAVB010027848.1:0-41740 GCA_029216955.1 Iris pallida | reverse complement strand
GTGTATGTTGATGAACATTGTGATCATGAGAGACGATAGCCAGGATATTGCATGACTAAAAAAAGTTTCCTGGAGAACAATTTCAACTAAGGATATAGGACTGTTGAACTACTTCTTGGGCATTGAAGTCACACGGGATAGCAGGACATTATAATGTGTCAGAGAAAGTATGTGCTGGACATACTAAATGATGCAAGAATGATACAAACCAAGGGAGTAACCTCATCCATGGATCCAGGAGCAAAGTTACTCCCAGACGAGGGGGTCCTGATGACCAATCCAAATTAGTATTGTCGAGTGGTTGGAAAACTCAATTACTTGGCGGTCATGACTCGTCCGAAAATTTCCTTCGCCGTGAGTTGCAAGTAGATTTATGGCCTCTCCACAAGTTCCACACTAGCAAGCAGTTCTCAGAATTTTGCGCTATTTAGTACATAATTCGGAAAAAAGAATTATGATGGAGAATCGTGGACATACTCATGTTGAGTATTTTGTCGATGCTGACTGGGGTGCAAGTCCAGATAGACGGTCTATGTTTGGCTACTCAATACTTATTGACGGAAACTTGGTATCGTGGAAGAGCAAGAAGCAGAGTATGATAGCACGATTAAGTTCGGAGTAGAATATCGAGCCATTGCTCATGGCACAACAGAGGTGTTATATCTGAAACATCTATTACAAGAACTGAAAGAAGAAACATGATCTAAAGCAGCAGATATATGGTGTGATAACCAGTTTGCTATTCATATTGCTACAAATTCTGTGTTTCATGAAAGGACGAAACACAATGAAATCGACATTCAATTTGTCCGTGATGAGTATAAAAAGGGGATGATAAAGTTTCACCACGTGAGGATCCGTGATCAGATAGCCGATATCTTCATGAAGTCTCTTTTGGGTCCTCGGGTTCAATTTCTGTGTAACAAGCTGGACATGATTGATATCTATGCTCCAGCTTGAGGAAGGGTGTTAAGTATTAATATTAGTATTAGTAGTATTGGACTTTAGTCCCACATTGGATAGAACAATAGTGAGAGGGGTTAGCCTCTCCTATATATATGTAACTTCCTCATCAATAATGTTCATCCTATTATTCTGATTCTACAAAATATTTGATGATCCATTGTGCAACCTCTCAGTGATCCTTTCTAGTAGGGGTGAGCATTATTCGGTTTTGGACCGAAAACCGAACCGAACGAATAAGAGTTTCGATTCGATTTAAAAAAAATTCGGTTCGGTTTCGGTTTTGAAAATACTAAATTTTCTTATTCGGTTTCGGTCCAAAACCGAAAACTGAATAAGAAAATTTAATTATATATATATATGTGTGTGTGTGTGCGTGTACTATATATAAGTATTAATATATATAGGTATATACTAAATATGTCTAGGTATATTTAGTTACTATATATATTGACAAAAAAAAAACCCAAAAAAATAAAACAATTGAATAAACCGAATAAACCGAAAACTGAACTGATTTAGTTCTGTTCGGTTTGATTCGGTTTTGGGCCAATTCGGTTCGGTTTCGGTTTTGCTTATTTGGTTTTGGGTTATTCGGTTCAGTTTAAACCGAATTACCCGAATGCTCACCCCTACTTTCCAGGAATAGGAAGGAAACTACTTTACTAAAACAAACTGGATAGCAATGTCTCATCGGTTGCATACCATATCAAGCTTCCGACTACTGAATCATAGAGAATATTTACATGCACTATTTACCTTATTTTGTAAACAACATTCCTTCCTAAGCTTGGGGTTGCTAGCGAGATGTGTACCAACAAAGTGACAAACCTTACTTATTAAATGTGCAAGGCGTACCATGGTGCAAATGGTGTAAAAGATCGAGGTACGAGGTACAAGGTGAAGGCATGAGCCTCATGAAGGCTCGACACACATTTTTTTTTTTTAAATTATATGTATAAATCATATATACTATGTATTATAGAAATTGAAAATGTGAACATGACTATAAATCATAAGGGTTTTTTTTTCTTTCCCTTTTTACTGAGCAGGGAAGCTTCGTTTATGTGAGTTTAGTTTTTTTTCTTTTCCAGAGTTCAGTTTTTTTCTTTTCTTTTGATTTTAAGAGATTTTTCAGATTCCAAGAGATATTAACTGGCAGATCTAACGACAATGTTGCACATACACGGATAAAATCATGGTAGTCAAAGAGGCGCGTCGCAGAAAGGCGCATCGGTTGTGCCTCGTCCCTCACTAGGCGAGGTCCCTTTCTCCGGGCGTACCCAGGGCGCGACTAAGACATGCCTTTCAGTAAGGCACAACCAAGTGCTAGGCGCGCCTTATGGGTGTATATACATATTCTGCCTTTTCATTAGGATTGGTTCTTGTTTGTATATCTTATTCTATATTCTATTGAACTCCTAATTTGTTGATAAGCCAATGATTTTTTTTCGTGTTTCAAAATACGGTTAACCAAAATGTTAACTAATCGATTACGATAAATTGGATCGGATTTTGCAGTTTTTTTCTTCTGCAGTGCTAAACTAACCAGCCGCCCTTACCTTATACACCTGGCAGTGAGAGAGCCCTTTCCACGGTTGCCAAAGTTGGTTACAGTTGAACTAGTAAAACTAAAATGTACTAAAAACGTGGTAGGTAGAATATAAACTCTTGTTAGTTCAGTTGATTACTTACTACTGCTATTACTGTTCTGCTAGTTCACTTGGTTATGTTTTAACATATTTTTTTTGTTTGTTTTAATATGTTAGTTGGTTTTATTTCTTATATTACTTATTTATTTATTTATGTATATTTTTATTATTTATTATTTTTGTACCTCGAATCGCTCGAACGCGTGCCTTAAGTGCGTCTTACGCCTTTGACTACCTTGGATAAAACATGACTGACTAATTTCTTAGGATATTTCGAGAGCAAGACGATGGATAGAATCAAGGATCCCAAGAAGGACGGGCCATACTTACTATCAAAGGCTTAAGCTGGCTGAGGCTTCCCGCTCATTCTTGTCAAGTTCTATTCTTTGTTCTCGTAACAACCCCTCTTCCTTCAGATCGACATGTTGTCCCAACATCAACAAATTGTAACAAATAGAGTGGACCCACAAATGAAACTGACACTTCAAGCTTGCGAAAGTCGGTCGTCTATTTTATGTACTATCTGAATGGAAGTAGATGGTTGATTTAGAGATTATGTTGATAAAATAGGAATCAATATGACATCTATTTTGGTGTATTCTAGTACATTTTGGAGTGTCCGTGGAGTGTCTAATACGTGTCACGGTTACATTTTTGGAGTGTTTGTGCGTCCTAGTCCAACAATGGTCCCTATTGACAAGAAAGAAAAAATTATTTAACAAAAACATATAAAAGGAAACATAAACTAACATGTAGGAGGCACGCTTCAACTGGACATGAGCTCACTATGAGATGAGTCTCTGTGAGGTGTGAAACACACAAAGGGTACCTTGCCTCACATGCGGCACCTCGTGCCTCAAGTGCGCCTTTCATAACTATGCAACATATTTAGCATGGTTTATGTTGAACTTCTCTAGTATCTTCTTAACGTATCTCTCTTGTGAGGTACAATTTTCTTTCTCGAAAAGTCTGCGTACCCAAAGTTTGCTCTGTCTGACCAAATCCTTTGTATAAAAGGACATAAAAAGTTCTTTTATTTTTCTAATCAATTTAAAGTATTTTCCAATGATCAACATATCATCAAAATACAAAAGTAGAATAATTAAGTTACTTCTAGGGAATGTTATGATATAGACACACATGTCACTATTAGTTTTTTCTCTAATTGAGACCTACCATGAATGAGTCAAATTTTGTATACCACTATCATGGAGCTTGTTTAAGGCCATATAATCTTTTTTATCAATTTCTATCATTTTTTTCAACTTGAATATCCTATATTTTCATATGAGACAACTTAATACCTCAACTATAATTGTACAACTTAATATTCTAACGGTGTTAACGAAAAATTCTAAATGATAAAATATCTTCCATTCTCTCCCTCCTCTCAATCTCACTCTCCCTTTGGTTTTCTCTCCCCAACCACAGTGCCAACGGCTCCATGCTGAGCCCAGACTGCCGTCGGCGACCATGCTTGTTGCCTACACCGAAACAAACCCTCCTTCCATGTTTACCATTGCTTCTGTCTTCCATGAGAGCAACCTTCGTCCCTAACAGACACCTCGGCCTTGTCACGCACGAGAGCAAGGCCAAGCCACCACATCTGCAGCCCTCCTCTTCTCTATGCTGCCATCCATGTTCTTCTCTACCACACTATGGCCGTGAGGTCACCATTGCAGCCGACCATTGTTAGGGTTATATACTAAAAGCATCGCTTTTGTATTAACTATATTTCCTTATCTTTTTTATGAGAATCAGATATTTGTATATTATATTTGTTATAATGTTAATACAAGTATATGTTATTATAGATTGTAGATAATATGGTGTATGGTGACACAAATAATATCATATTATCAGTTTCCTGTAGAATATATAAATGGTTCACAACCTAGATAGATTTGGACAAACCATTGGTAAAATTGTAGTGTAATATGGTATTAGTCTTTCTTGACTATAGGTTTATACTAGTGTACTTTGTGTGTATTGAATATGACCACTTGAGGTTGTTCTCTTTGTACTGAATATATAAGAGAACAAACACCTCTGTTATTATGGATGTTTCTGCTCTTAATTGGGATATAATATGGTATTAGTCTTTCTTGACTATAGGTTTATACTAGTGTACTTTGTGTGTATTGAATATGACTACTTGAGGTTGTTCTCTTTGTACTGACTATATAAGAGAACAAACACCTCTGTGATTTGGACAAACCATTGGTAAAATTGTAGTGTAATATGGTATTAGTCTTTCTTGACTATAGGTTTATACTAGTGTACTTTGTGTGTATTGAATATGACCACTTGAGGTTGTTCTCTTTGTACTGACTATATAAGAGAACAAACACCTCTGTTATTATGGATGTTTCTGCTCTTAATTGGGATATAATAACATATATGTATATGCAGTGTGCATTATTTTGACTCATAAAAGAGAGATTTATTACGGGTCAACAAACTTTATGAAATGGGTAATAACATTATGTGTATGGTGGACTGTTGATTATAAAAAGAAAAAAAATTGAGTTGCACCCCACTTTATTTATCCATATTCAAGGTACACCCCACCCAATTACCAGAATGCATGACATCTCATACTTTTGACGAAAAACCGTCCCCTACTCACGGTCAACACCTTTGACCGAACTTTTGTGACCAAAATATCCCTCCCTATTTCATCTTCCCCGTGCGTCCCTCTCAACCCTTGCCCCCTCCCCACCGCAGCTGCTACCTGATGTTGCCTGCCCCGCGACCCCATCGGCTGCAGGCGAAGCCCAACCCCCCCTGCAGTGCCGCACGCACCCCGTCGTGCCATGCGCCCCCCTCGGCACCTCCGCCGATTACAAGCAAAGACCCCCCCCCCCCCCCCCCCCCCCCGTCGCCGTCGTCGCATCGCTTGCACCTCTGCCGACTACAGGCGAAGCACCCCCCCCCGGCAGCGTCGCGCCACGGGCACCTCGCCGCATCGTGTGCCCCCCTGGCCCCCGTTGCACCCCTCTTGCAGCTCTGCCCCCTCCTCGGCCCCCACTGCCCCTACGTATGCCCCCTCTCGGCTCCCTCCCCACCGTTGGCGCAAGCCCCTGCTCCCTACCCCTCCGTCGCACGCCGGTCGCAGGCGGTGTTGTTGTTGCTTGATGCTAACTGTTACAACCGCTGCTAGACTTGGCCAACCGGAGAAAGAGGGCGGGGGGGAGGGGGGAAGGGGAGAGAAGGGGGCTTCGGCTGCCCGCGGAAGGGAGGTGGGGAGCGTGGGGCGCGCGGTGGGGGGGAGGGGGTGGGCGACGAGAGGAGAAGATCGCGTGGGGAAGAAGACGGAGGGATATTTTGGTCAGAAATATTTGGTCAAAGGAGTTGACCGTTAGTAATAAACGATTTTCGTCAAATGTGGGGGATGTCATGCATTATAGTAATTGGGTGGGGTGCACCTTGAATATGGGTAAATAAAGTGGAGCATAACTCAAATATTTTCTAAAAAATCCACGTTCCGATACGTCGGGTTGTTAATGTCCCTTTAAGGAGCTCATAAAGATTGTTATGTAAACCCTGCAGGTGGATTATATCTGACATGACAAATGAAGTTGAGTGATACTACTTAAGAATAAAAGATGTCAATCAATATAGTTGTCTGTAATATAATTTGATCGACAAACATTCAATATTTTAACATGGGGAGACGAACATGCATGTAATAAGGAGCCCATAAACATAATTTGTGATTAGGAAGGTAGTGCAACAATAGCTCTTTAATGGACTGAGTTATTTTTAATGGGCCTAGGTTGTGTGTTTGGACTGAACACGGGATTCCCAGATCGTTAGGAGACAACCTTAATTTCTTCTCATGGTCGTTGCCGTAGCCTATATATGTACTATACTCTGGCCGTAATGATGTATAAAAAAAATAACTTTCTCTAAATTCGTTTTTTACGTAAGGAGAGAAAGAGAAGTCATCCAAGGACATATATTGAATTGGTGTACGTTCGCACTATTGTGGCGTACTAAATTCATGGTGTTTAAAGTGTTGGTGAATTATTATTATTATTTGAGGGAATCAATACTTGTTTAATTCAAATTTTTTTTCCCTACATATAATTATGTGATTCGCAGAATTTTAAAAATGGGTTCTTTCAATCTACTTATGGTGATTCTTAAATAAAACAAACTTATTGATCCTAATTATATTGACTGGAAACATAATTTGGATATTGTCTTAACTGTTGAAGAGTACAGACTTGCACTCAATGAGGAATGCCCACCTAAGCCTGATACTAATTATGATAAAGAGGTTAAAGAGGCTTATAAGAGCTGGATAAGGCAGATGAAATAACGCGGTGTTACATTCTGGCATATGTCAAATGATATGCAACATCAACATCAGGTTATGACCACAACTTATGACATGATTTACAACCTCAAGGAACTCTTCGAATATCAGAGTAAGGCAACTAGGCAGCTTGTCTATGAAGAGTTTGATGAATACGACCATGGCTGAAAGGACACCAGTAGGGAATCATTTTCTCAAAATGATTGGTCATCTGAATGAAAGGGGTTCCTTGGAACTGAAATCGATAGGAGAAAACAGGTCGATATTATTCTTGGGACTCCGTCTGAAAGTTTTGACTCGTTTTTCCTTAACCATAACATGAATGAAATGTTGTATAGTTTGGCAGAACTTGCGAAAGAACTATATGATGCGGAAGCTCTTTCTAGGCAGAATGGTCATGTTTGTATGACCGAAAAAGGCTTCTACTTCTAAGCCGAAAGATGGTAAGAAGAATAATATTTAGAAACAAGCAAATCCAGTAAAGAAGGACATGGGACCTCAAGGCGATGTGAAAGAGTTGAAAGGCAAGTGTTTCAAGTGTAAAGGGTCAGAATATTGGAAGAGCGACTGTCCACTTCTCAAATAAGGAAACAAAGAAGGTATATCTCATTTACTAGTTGTTGAAACATGTTTAGCAGTGTTATCTACCGGCACCTAGTGTACAGATACAAGAGCCACTAATCATGTATGTAATACATTGCAGGGGTTCTAGAAAACTATGTGACTTAGTGATGGAGAGATATACTTGTTCATGGGTGATGCTACAAAAGTAGCGGCTGTTGCAGTAGGAGATGCTATTTTATCTTTTGGTAGAAATAAGTCTTTAACATTGAAAAATTATCTTTATGCACCTTCACTTTAAGGAATTTGATTTCAGGTTTTATGCTAGTTAAGGATAGATATTCAATTTATTTTAATGACAATATTGTTATTAGAAAAAAAAGTATTTTATCATTTCTGGTGCATTAGTAGATAATTTGTATATTATTAATCTTATTTCATTCATAATGCAACTTATGGAAATAAATAATACGTCCTCCAACTTAAATAAGAGAATAATCTTCTGGTATGAACTAATCATATATTTGGCACTTGCGGTTGGGACATATTAACCTAAGACGGATTCAAAGACTGGTTAAAGATAGACCTTTGAGTTCATTAGAAGTGGAGGTACTTCCAGTTTGTGAATCCTGCTTGGAAGGTAAAATGACCAAAAGGTCTTTTACGACAAAGGGGTATAGGGCTAAAAGATGTGTTAGAATTGGTTCATTCTGATTTGTGTGGGCGCATGACTATCCAGGCTAGAGGTAGCTTTGAATATTTTGTCACATTCATTGACGATTATTCAAGATATAGATACTTTTTTTTTGATGCGCCGTAATTCTGAGGGCTTTGAGAAATTCAAATAGTACAAGGCCGAAACGGAGAAATATCATAAAAAAAGGTATCAAGTCATTACGTTTAGATCGTGGTGACGAGTACCTTTTTGGAGGAGATTATTTATCAGAGGCTGGAATTACATCCCAATTGACTGCACCTGGAACACCCCAACAGAATGGTGTACCTAGATTACATCCTAATTTATCAAAGGCTGGGAATAAGACTCTTATGGAGATAGTTAGATTAATGATGAGTTATTCGAATTTACCAGATTCGTTTTGGGGATATACCAAATATTATGTCAGTGTAGATGTTACCTTATTTGAGTCTACCTCTTTTTTTTTGCTCAGGAGATCGTCTTATTCCATTTCCATGAGATTTGGTATCTTTTATACCACTTTCGGTCATTCTTGAATCAGTTTCTGTTTTCATTCCTCCTTTACAGGTTTACCAGAGATCCAAGGACAGGCCATAGAAAAAGCATCTAAGCTCTAATTATGTTTTCTTACACCGTGCTTCTTTATCTTTTCATGTTTTGCTATTTTCGCCTTTCATTTCTATTCCCAAAACTTATAAGTAGGCTATATTTCTATTCCCAAAACTTATAAGCAGGCTATGTAATCTTCTGGTTAGAAAAGTGCAATGGATGAGGAGATCTGTGCTTTACATTAAAATCAGACTTGGGAGCTTACATCACTTTCTGTTGGAAAGCAAACAATGGATTGTAGATGTGTGTATGCTGTTAAGTATCATCCAGATAGTTTAGTTAAGCACCTCAAGATGCGGTTGGTTGCAAAAGGGTGTATACTCAGACATATGTTGTGGACTATATGGAGACTTTATCTCTATTGGCTCGGCTAAGTTCGTTCCGTATTTTTCTCAGTGACAGTTAATCGCCAATGGCCATGTATCAGTTGAACATAAAGAATACTTTCTTGCATGGTGACTTACAGGAGGAGGTTTATATGGATCAACCATTGGAGTATGTTGTGGCTGGAAGTGGAAAACTCGTATGTCGATTGAAGAAAATATTATATGGATTGAAACAGTCACCTCAAGCTTAGTTTGACAAGTTAAGTTCGGTTCTCATTTAGATGGATTTCGGCGCATGCCATCAGTTCATTCAGTATTTTGTCATTCTTCCTCGGCAAGTGTTATCTTGTAGATTGTTTATATTGATGATATCATTATATCTGGGAGTGATCATGCTGTGATTATAGACTTCAACGTCTACCTTAGTCGTCAATTTCATTCTAAGAATTTGGGTCTTCTTCGATATTTTCTTAGAATCGAGGTTGCTCGATCTAAGAAGGGTGTATCCGTAGGAAATTTCAGATGATGAAGTCATCTGTTGAGAATGGCAGGCGGCCGTAGAGGAAGATTGATGCTAGCCTAACAATGAATTGTTTTATTTTTATTACAATGTTCATGTTTTATCGATGCTACCCTAACCTTGATATCACCTGATTATAGAGTAAAGGGTTCATGTTTTATTTTTGTTGCTGCTTTGTAAATATAAATATATCTATTGTATAGTATAGGATATTTGCAAGGAATTTACTTGGAAATTAAAAGCTTTGCTTTCGTCTTTCACTTTCACATTTAAGTGGATAATTGTTTCCTCCATGTGTCAATTTGCTTATGAGTATCCTGGACAGATTGGCTAATCTTTCAAAATCCAATGTGGGCCCATTGGAACCGTATAAACACATATCCATAATTTCTTATTTCCTGTCTTGAAGTTTTGTTAGTGTGAAAAGATTAACATCAATTCGATGGTGTAGCTTTCCGTATGTTTTATGTGGAACAACAATTACTACTCTGTTTGGTTTGGCGATATATATATATATATATATATATATATATATATATATATATATATTTGAAGCAATGGATAATTGTGGCAAACTCGCCTCCACTGGGACTCGAACTCCTGACCACTTGGGCCCCATGCATCTCTCTTAACCACTAGGCCAGAGGTCATTTGCGGCGAACACACACCGCCCACTCGGGTCTTATGTCTCCACTCTAACCACTTGCACTACCAAGTCTTGACTATATATATATATATATATATATATATATAATTTTTTTTTTATTTTTTTTTTATATATAACTGCAAGGTAAAAAGGGGGAGAGAAATCGGAGAGGAGGTATAGAGAGTGGAGACAGACTGAACTAAGAGAAAGTAGGATTTGTTAGAAAAAATAAAATCCTATTATTTTCGGAGAGGAAAAAGAAAATCTTAATGGTTAAAATTCTCTCAATTTTTCTTTTTCTTTTTTCCCCCTTAACCAAACATGCTAAATAAACTTTATCTTTTCTTTTCCTTTCTTTTCTTTTCGTTTCTCCCATTTTCTCTCAAACCAAAGATAACCTTGAGCATTTTCATAAAGGTAATTATCTACTGCTAAAAATTCAGATTAGAAACAAAAAAAATCGGTGCACGAAACTTAGTAGCTAACAAAAAAAATTGTCTTTAAAACTGTAATATTTGAATTTTCCGCATTCATTAGCTTCTGCAAACAATTTTAGATTTACAACAATTAGTTTAAGTCCATATTCTGTAAGAAGTTTATGGTCGTTATAATCCTATGTGAAGTCATTGACTATTGTGAATTTCTCTCTCACATGCTCATATCCGTCTGTAGGAAAATTCAGATGATGAAGTCACTGTTGAGAATGGTTCAAGTGATAGCGGCATCCTCGATGCAGAAGAAAGGGCATCTTCTGTCATAATGGCAACATTGCAGTCCTACAAGGAAGCTCTGGAAAATGATGACCAACCAACAGTTGTTGAGATTGAATCCTTCCTACAGTCTATTGAAGATGAGAAAAACACTCTTGCGACAAAACTTGCTACTATTTTGGAAGAGGTATCATCTGAAAGGGACCGTGTTCTTAGGATCAGTGCGGATTTTGATAATTTCAGGAAGAGGACTGAGAGAGAGCGGCTTTCTTTGATGACAAATGTGCAAGGGGAAGTCGTAGAGAGCCTATTGCCTGTCCTGGATAACTTTGAGAGGGCTAAAGCTCAGATCAAAGTGGAGACAGAGGGAGAAGAGAAGATAAACAATAGCTATCAGAGCATTTATAAGCAATTCGTAGAGATTCTAACCTCGCTGGGTGTTGAAGCTGTGCAAACGGTCGGAAATGCATTTGATCCTCTGGTATGTTCTTTTCATTGACAAGGCTGTTTACACACCTTTTGGTCCAGACAAGAAATTTTTAACAGAAATACACTAGAAATTAGATAATAATAGGAAGAAAGTTAAAGAACTAAAAACAATATTAAGATAAGGTTAAATTTCAAAACATTTCCTGCAACTTGCATTATCTAAGTAGACTGTACTTTCTATTTTGTTTACCTGCAGTTTCGTACCTACTGCTTCCATCCTTCATTTGATTACTTACTATATGTCGCTAGATATATTTTTTAAATTCTATCTATAATATCCCATGTGCAACTGCCATGTTATCATGTGTGTAAGTCACTGGACTTGGCCCATGACAGTATTGGAGATGGGATAAGATTCGCGAGATGTGTAGGCTTATTATTAAGGGGTCGAATTGAAAGGCTCTTGAAGCGGTTTGGATCTAATAGAATAATTTTCGGACAAAAATTTGACATTATATTAGAATATAGTATTGCCTTAGAGCAAATGTCCTATGGGTCTTTTGTGTTAGTTTGGAGAGTAATGCCAACATGTCATATGCGATCTCACCGACAGGACAGAATGAGAATCACAATTCGGGTATAATGGAGTATCGGCATGCTTGAACATATCATAGAACTCCTTTGCATCAGAATTTGGATTTTCCGGATCAAAACTTGGACCGGTCGCATCAAATACCAACTCACGTGCCAAGTTTCGCTGCCGATATTCGAAGTGATTTTCGGGAGTGGACTCTCCCACCTCCGTATTAAAGGAGGACTGATATTGCGGAACCAAATGTTCTCCTTGAGCCGTCTACTCGTTGTAGTTCGGTACAAAATCCTTCTTGTAGAGGTGCTCTCTCACGAGATCCATCTCTCTTTGAATGATATATTATTACATCTGACACAAGGGTACTTTATGAGCCTCCCATCCACAAATAAGGTTGACTATGATCTCGATGTCCACCTTGAAATCATTCGTCAAACCAATCCTGCTCTCATATCGTCGATTGTACATCCACGAACAGTCAACTAAGTATCGACTCATTGCTTTCTTACACGTGAATGATTCTGCACATACCATATGTATTCGAACAATATGAATTAAATACAAATTAAAGTAGGTTAAGCACAATGCACATGCAAATTAAAGTAGGGTAAGCACAATATGAAAAAGGACAAGTGCAAAATGCACAATGCAAATGCTTCCTACTTGCTAGCTAGATAGTTTCTCACCCACACCCCACCAATTCTTCAACACCCACTCTTTAAACCCTTAAAATCAATTCATACAACTAAACCCAAATCTTCCTAATTCTATGCACTCTAAAACATCCTATCAATCTCCAACTTGGCCCTCTTGTTCCTTCCATCATTTGAAGTACACAAAACGAATATGCTCCTCCCACAAGCGCTCTCTTTCACATTAGAACGCTAGAGCTAGAGATTAAATTCCTATACGTACTCCCTTGAAGTCAAGATCACGGAAATATAGAAGAAGCATGATCGATGCATCCTTCCTTCCTTCCCTTTGACTTGTATCATGATATTATATCCATGAATTTATGGCATGTACATCTATAGTTATATATCCCACATCGTATATTATAGCTAGGGGAGCAAATATGATACGACAAGATATATATACACAACAAAGTAGAAAAGGCATTGATTTTAGTGTGTCAAAGTGTACTTCCGAGTGTCTGCACCCGTGTTTAACGTGTTCTTACCATGTGTGTCGGTGTCGATGCAACAAAGGAACAATTCTGGTTTCGAAATGAAAAAGAAAATATTAAAGAATGAAATAGTGGATACATACGGTTGGTCACTTTTGGAGCAGTCAAACACATTTTTGATTCCTTCCACCTATTACTCCTATAGGAGAACAAATAAATTGGGGGAACCACTAAATTTTAATCCATGAAATCAACTAAAAATTAAACAATACAAATATGTATTTGATAGGGGGAACTAACCCTAATAGGAGGAAGTTGGCGGAGGAGGGTGGTTGGGGACTGCTGTCTTCGACTGGCAGTTGACGGAGGAGGGGTCGGGGGCTGCAGAGTTGTCGAAGAGGAGGGAGGCACGGGGGAGTTGCCGAAGATGAAGAGGGACTCGGGGTGATGTCGTTGCCGCTTGAGTCGAGGAGAGGAGGGGGTTGGCCGTCGTCGGGGCAAGGGGAGGGGGGGGGGTGGTGTCGTCGGCCAGAGGAGGAGAAGAGGGGGTTTGGGGTCGCCGAGGGAGGAGGGGGTCAGAGATCAGAGAAGAAGGTTTGGGGGGGGGGGGGGGGGGGGGGGGGGAGAATATTTTTTGGTTGAAAATTTGAGAATGAGAATGAGGGTTCTGTTTCAATTTTAGTCGTGGCCAGCGATATAAAAGGTCCGTCGCTAACCCGTCGGAAGGTTGTTAGTGACGGGCTAGTGACGTACGCAGCGACATATATTTATAATGTATGTTACATAAATTGTTAGTCGCTTGTCCGTCGCTATATATACAACGACTGTTTCGTATCTGTCGCTAAGATCTGTCGCTAATTATCTGTAATTTGTAGTGAATGTACGCCAAAGAAGATTCGAACCTAAGGTTGCTCTTATTCTATGTCGAGATCCTTACCTTTTGCACCAAAACTTCAGAGTTTTAGTGACTGTTGAGGGTCGATATTAATATTATTCAACATATACGAATTTTGTTCGAATCAATGCCCAATTTTAGGTCATTATGCTACTTTTCCCCTAAGAATCTGGTCATGTTATGAAGTGTGTCCATCTTAGATTCAAGTCTAATTCCACATATAAAATAGGGACTAATTTCATATGAAGTAATTTACCCAAACCAAATCAGAACCGACTTGGTCTACTAACAACTAATAATCCAATATAAACTGGAGTCTTTTTCTTTTTCTATTAACCATATACTGAAATCTTCTCCTTTGGTTGTGAAAGCTTCATGAGGCAATAATGCGGGAAGATTCTTCGGAGTATGAAGAAGGCATTATAATTCAAGAGTTCCGCAAGGGGTTCAAGCTGGGGGAGAGACTGCTGCGTCCGGCAATGGTGAAGGTGTCTTCAGGCCCAGGTCCTGCAAATCCTGAAGATGATGTAGCAGTATCACCAGTAGACAGCGACAATGGAGAAGCAGAAGAAGAAAGTGTTGATGAAGGTGGAGATCCTGCCTAACTTTTATTTATTGTCTTTCAATTTCTCGACTCTGAACAAAATTTTGTAAGAGCAAATGCACCTTGAAAACTAATAGGCATAGGCCAACTACTTTCCTGGATGGTGGTTCTCGTGATTGCAGTGAGCATTTTCCAAAAGTGGGACTTCTGTTGTTGTTGATAGGAAATTGCCAGTTTGGTATCTGAATGATAAAGAAATTATCTGGCATTTTAATATCATATTTGCCTCCCTATCAATGTTAAAAGATGTAATGATATTTATTTGTATAGATTTGAAAAGCCAGAGATTTGGCAAGGCCTGCCAATTATGGACCTTTTCCTTGCTATAAGAAAAGATGGAAAATACCCTTACCTAGCCATTATTATTGCCATACAGCTATAGGAGCAGATATGATGTCCCAATTCTTCTGTTGCTACGTATATTTCTTTTTCTTTTTTAAAAAATAAACAACCATTCCAAGGACTGAGAATTGACTCAGAAAAAACTGTGACATAATTGACATAGAAGAAATTGGGACACCAGATATACTCTCTGCAGCTACCCTTACCCAGCTCTGAGGAATTGACGAGACAGAGGTCATTGAACGAGAATGTTTGTATATTCATTGATATTGGAGGCTGTGAGAGGTGGGAGGTTCTAGTCTTGGTTTGAGCATAATCTTCTATTCACATGTTTCAACACTAGATAGACTAGAAGAAAAAGAAAATTACCCAATAATTTTATGTCGATAATTTCTTTAACTAAACGTTAAAATACATTTCCTCATATCCCAACATGGTGTAGTCATGGATTTTTCTTTCA
The DNA here is from genome assembly GCA_029216955.1 of Iris pallida. NCBI lineage: Eukaryota > Viridiplantae > Streptophyta > Magnoliopsida > Asparagales > Iridaceae > Iris > Iris pallida. Next base: position 26,287 of record JANAVB010027848.1, on the reverse strand, counting down.
AGTCTTTGACAATACTCGGCATTTTATAGACATGGATTTTTCTTTCAAGTCTGATAGTACCTGGTGCTACTCAAATTGAATGTCCGGAACATAACTGATGATCTAGGACGACTTCAAAGTTCTACCTGTTCACATGTACTTTAATAACCTGTATTTTTGCATATTTTAGTTCATTTTGGAATTTCTAAAAAATAATTGTTAGAGATTTTCTTGGGATGGACGGGTTAAAAAAGAAAAGGAGTGAGATTTTATTTCAATCCAAATGGTGCAGAGTGCTAATAACCCGGCGGAGGATCTGAAGGACAAGAAGAAGAACAACTCCAAGACTACCCCGAAAACTATGATTACTAGGCGCCAGAAAGACGCCAACAACTACTCATTAAACTTTAATGGTGTTTAAAGCCATCATCTGAAACGTGAGGGGCATCATGAACCAACCCACCAGGACATATCTTAATTCTCTCAACAGGAAGTACTACCTGGATCTTCTGGCTATTGTTGAGCTGAAGATTGATGGGGACAATGTTCAGGACCTCACATATGAGGTTCATATGCCTTTCTTCAGATACGGCGGAGATCAAAACAAATTCATTTGGATTTGGTGGAACGACTCCATAGATGTGACGATATCGGAGATCTACAAACAGTTTATCCACTGCAACATTTTGGATAAGTATTCGGGGCGTAAGATGGCCTTTACGGTCGTTTATGCTAGCTGTCTAAGGCATACCAGGAGAGAGCTGTGGCAAGATCTGTCTAATACTCTTAATCTCATTGATCAACCGTGGGTGCTGGCTGGAGACTTCAATGTTGTCACCTCGGCAGCGGAAAAGTCGGGGCCGGGTAACATTAATGCGGCTGCGGTGGCGGACTTTAACAAATTCATAGCCAACTCTGACGCCCGCTACCATGGGTCGATATACACTTGGTGTAACAGCTTCACTAACAATCCGAACACCTGGGAACGCCTCGATCGGGTCCTCTATGATACCAACTTCCTCCTCAACAGACCATCCATATCGGTCATGCATCTCCCGCGCCTCCATTCCGACCACTCCCCCCTCTTCATTACCCCTTCGGATTCCCTCTTTAGCCCGACACCCTTTCAGTTCCAACAGATGTGGTGCAACCGTCCGACCTTCATGGACCTGGTGACGCACAGCTGGAACATAGAATGCCAGGGTCCGCCTCTTTTCGTTCTTCATGCTAAACTCCAGAGACTCCAGGCGGCCTTGCGAGACTGGAATATTTTTGGTGACCTCAGAAAACAAAAAAGAGATCTGCAAAAGGAGATCGATAATTTAGAGGCCGCCCTCCAAGTTCAATGGTGTGACTTAGGTGGTGAGGAGCTCATACAAACTAAACATAGATTGGACACGGTTTTGGGTTTAGAAGAACAATTGCTTCAGGATCAGGCCAGAATTAACTGGGTCAAGAAGGGGGACAAGAACTCCACGTTCTTTCATGCGATCATTAAGGAGCGGGCGAACACAAACAGAGTTCGGCTCTATAAACCAGATGGGTCCTTGGTGGAGGACCAGGTTATTATGAACTGGACCATTCTTCACTTCTCTGAGTTTTTTGACTATGTCCCGGCTACGAACCCGGAAAACTTTATTGATTGCATACCGAACCTAATCTCGGAGGAACAGAATCTGGACTTGTGTGCGATCCCCCTGGAAGCTGAAGTTGAATCGGCGGTCAAATCACTCAACCCCTAGGGAGCTCCCGACCCCGACGGCTTCACCGGAGTATTTTAAACGAAGTGCTGGAATATTATTAAGCATGACATGATTGCGGCCATCAGGGATTTCTACTTAGGAATCCAGCTGCCGGAAGGGATCATCGCGACCAACCTTGTCCTCGTTCCGAAGATCTCCAAACCCACGGACATCCAGGACTTTAGACCTACTAGTCTGAGCAACTTCTCCCATAAAATCATCTCCAAAATTTTGGCGGACAGATTGGCTGGCGCCCTTCCCTCCATCATCTCTCGGGAGCAAACTGGTTTTGTCAGAGGTCGTAGTATTCATGAAAATATCAGCTTAGCCAACAAAATCTTTAGGACCATCGACAACAAGATTACTGGAGGCAATGTGGCAATTAAGCTAGATATGTCTAAAGCTTACGACAGGGTAAACTGGAGGTTCCTTATCCGGGTCTTGCGCCAGTTTGGATTCAACCATAAATGGATTGACCTCATATTCAGGAACATTTCAGTTCGACGTAACAAAAGGTTGAACAAACTTTTTCATTTATTGAACGTATAAGGTATCTATGTACAAAGAAGGAAATCCTAAACAGGATATTCTAAGTACAGTGAGAAGAGGTTTCTGAAAAAGTGTGACGGTGGAGATCTGTAACTCTCAGTTTTCATAAATAAGGGTAAAATGGTTATTTTTCATTTTGTGATATTTTGGAATTATTTATTTATTAATAATGTTATTTGGAGATTATTTAAGTCGGGTTCAAATTTCATCTCGTTCTGACTTGTATCGGAGACCCGGGTAGCTTAGACTCTAGTCGGGACCCAAATATTAGTTAGACATGGCCCACAAATCCCACTAATTAGTCTAGTGTAATTAAGCTAATCCCACATGACTTAAATGACTCATTAGGAGATTAGAACTTGACACTTTTGACCCCAAACTCTCACATGACTTAAGTTGACCCAAAGGAGACCAAGGAAGGGCATTCTAGACTTTTTAACATAGCCCAAAAGAGGGCCTTATGGCCGGCCAAGCTAGGTTAGTCTCTCTCTCCATTTCATTTGATACTTGCCTCCTTCTTTCCTATTTTAGTTCTTCCCCAAAACTTGAGAGCTTTCCTCTAGGTTTTGATCTCTCAAACCCATCCAATCTCCCTCCATTCCACCTAATCTACCAAGGAGAAGGTGCTAGCAAGGCTTGGGAGCAAGGAGCAAGGAAGGGTGTCCAATCTCAGGAAGTTTTCGTGTCGAAGACGTGTCCATTTGAGAGTATCATTGGGATCCAGCTCCCAATAGGTATAACCATCTCTCTATTTTAATTTTCCTTCCATTTTAATTAGTTTTGCATTCATTAGGACCACTCCCATGCATAAACCACCATTAGTATGGATTTAGAGGCTCTCACGGGTCCTCTCTAGGAAGTTGGGATAGTTTTGGGGTCCCCATGGAGAGTTTCCAAGAGGAGGCACTCCATGTGTTTGATTTAATGTCTAATAGGCTTTAATGTGTTTTAATTTCAGTTTTAGACATGTTAGAGTGTAGATTGTTGTTAGTTAGGATGGTTAGAATAGGTTTCATGTATATACCTATGTGAGTATCATTGTGGTTTAGCCTACAATGTCTTATTTGAGCCTCTTCATGTCAATTTTGATATACTTTATATGTTGGCCTATTTTTGGGTATGAGGAGTATATATAGATATATAATAGATGTGTGTGTGTGTTGGTGTTGTGCTTGTGTGAGAGGTAGATGGGGAGTTGTGGTTGATGTGGTTAGTGAGTGTGTGTGTTGTGTTCATGTGTTAGAAGAAGGAGTAGTATTTATATAATTGTGGAGATGTGTGTGTCTTTGTGAGTTTTAGATGTGTGAGTGTTGGTTGTGGGTGTGTTTATATTTATAGATAGATTTTATATAGATTATAGATGGATGGATGGATTATGCAGTGAGTAGGGAATAGTAGAGGAGAGTAGGGGGGACAACCAACTGCAGCAGCAGCAGCCCTGTAGGCTGCTGTCCTACATGAACAGCAGCTGCAACAGCAGCAGTAGCTGCTGCCAATTAGGCAATAGCAGCAGGTGGTAGCAGCCACCATTGGCTGCTGGTGGCAGCAGTAATGTGCTGCAAACACAACCCTTTAACCCACCCATTTCACTTCAATTCAGCCTCCATTCATTCACTCATTCATCCATATATTCACCACTTCACAATCATTCATTCATCCATACATTCACCACTTCACAATCATCTATTTATACCAAAAATTAATCCATGCACAACGTTCAAATTTTAGTCCATAACAGTCTACAACCAGTCCTCATTCAGTCCCCATTCATTCATATTTCAGTCCCAATTCATCCATACATTCATTTCATTTCCAACTTCATTCAAAATCAGTCCTACTCCATACATCCATACATCACAGTTCATTCATCCATCAATTCACTCCACCCATTTTATTTCAGTCCTATGGTGTTATGTGTTGAGTTGTGTGTGTGTGTGTTGAGATAAGGTAGATGTTAGAGGGTAAGTGATATGTTGAAGGTAAGGTATTAGTATTAGTTAGGAATTGTGAGTTAGCTTGATATGTTAGCGTAGAAGCATGAAAAAAATGGAGTTCATGCGGATTATCATGACCGCATAGCCGTTATGCGGCCTAGTTGATCTGGACCGCAGAAGGAAGGCTCCTATGATAACTCTGCTGTCACCCCCGTTTTTTGTATACGTATTTCCAGTATACGTGTACGGGATCCTGTCCAGTATTTTTACTTGTCTTGTCTTGCTAGCTGATTTTGATTTGATCTTGTTTAGGTTCATCATGGTTTAACTTGGTTTGGCTTGGTTTATTTTTTTGGTTCAACATGTTAACCCCCTACCTACCACCATCCCCATTTATAAACCCTACCTACTTTTCTCTCTCTTCATTACTCTCCATAACTTCTTCTTCTTCTTCTCCTCCATTAAAAACCTCTCCCCCTCCATAGGCAAGTGCACCTTCCTCTCACTCAAGAACCCATTTGGATGGTTCCAATGGTTTCCTAGCATGATTCTCTTCCACTTTAGAACTTGGAATTTTTTATTTTGAAGCATGGATTTTTGTAGATCTAAAAATTTGCCTTTTTTGAAAACTTGAAGTTTTGATCTATTTAACTTCTTCATTTTCATGTTTTGATGGTTCCATGTGGTAGAGAATTTCGTTCTACCCCATTTTGACCTAAGGAAGTCCGAATTTGGACTCCGGACGGAGAAATGGCGGAGTTTTGAAGTTTTCGGCCATGGTTCGTTCTTCCCGGATTCGTCGGGAAGACGAACAGTGCACTGCTTGGGAGCATGGACCTGTCATGCGCCCAAAGCATTTCCCCCACTCATGTGGGTGCATATACCTTCAAGTGGGCGCATAGGGTGCCACATGTGGGAGCATAGTCTTGTGTTGGCGCATAAGCCTTCACGACTTGTCTCCTTGCATTCATTCACCCTTAGCCTTTGGCCACAAGGGTCCAACCCATGCTTGGGCGCATAGGGCACTCATGCTTGGTCACATAGAGTGTATTCCCCTCCTAGTGGGTGCATACATGAAGCCAGTGTGGGTGCATGACTTGGGTATGGCACATGGCCTTCACCCGTAACGCACAAACCCCTTCTCCATTCCTTGGCACTTGGCCATGCAAGTGCCTTGGCCATGTAGGCACCCATGTTTGGGCGCATAGCCTCCCTTATGTGGGCACATAGGAGCCCCCATGTGGGCACATAATTCCCCTTCACTTGGGCACATGGATGCCCATGATCCTCATGCTTTGGTTTTGCATGTTTCGGCTTATCGCATCTTTTATGACTTGTGATTTTATGCGATTTTCTTGCTATTAATCTTCATGACACGACATGACTCGTGTGTGCCACGGCTAGACATGGCACGACTCGACACGACACGACTTGTGCAAGTCGTGGCATGACTTGGCACGACTTGGCACGATTAGCACGGTTTTGTTTGATCGTGGCACGACTTTCTATGATTTGCCAATATATAGATCGTGGCACGACTTGTGCAAGCCGTGACACGGCTTAGCACGACTTGGCATAATGTTAGCCTTTATGTAGGCACATGAAACCCCGTGGACGCATAGCCTTGGGGCACACAATGATTTGGCATTTTCTCTTTTGTCACGACATGTACTTTCCTCTATATATGCTCTAAGCTATGTTGTCTTCTTGACATCGGTGGCCCGTTGGGCACACTCAGAATATGTCTCTTTTGCTTACATGATGATCTGCTATGATCATAACCATGATGTGTGAACACGAAATGATCAATGACATGTAATGAACCATGATGGCGGCCCGTCGTGGCGCGTCCCGAACAGGTAACAAGTACTAGTAACACAACATGATAGTGGCCCGTCGTGGTACACTCCAGACAAGAACACGACATGCCATATATGATGGTGACCCGTTGTGGTGCACCCCTGACAAGTAACCTTGACATGTAATCTATGAACGCTGTTGCGACGACTAACTTTCTACGCTAGTAAATTCTCTTCTTGAACACCGTGGGTGACTGTATTGAATGTGCTTGTAAAAGCTACCAGTCTTGTCTCACATCATGTCTAGGACATGTATCCCTGGTTACCACGGTTAAGGATTCATACTGAATCTGACTAGGTTAATGAATAGATTGATCAAGTAGAGCATATAGAGAGGTATTCCGGCTACAGGCAATCCCATTATCTGGGCATTTTTCTTGATGGACTTATAGCCTGCCGACGAGTAGGGCACATTTCCAGCTCACAGTTATGTGGGGCACTACATGAAACGATTACTATGCACACTGTTATGTGTTGCATCCAAGTCACCTAACAAGTCAAGACAACTCTTAACATGAACCTTGCGCCTGGATAACCTGGATAGTCTGCAGGACTTGTGGCCATGGGAATCCTCATTGCATCTTGTTAGTAACTAGGCTTGTGATAACCCTAGCTAGCTAACTATCAAGCCGTACTCTTGCTTGGCCGTGAATGATTGAATGGAGTCCCATCTAGTCTAGTCTTGTCTAGACCCAGTACATGGCTATCTCTGGACATGATTGTTTATGCTTTACTCTATTGATAATTGGTTAGAGGCTAAATTCTGTTCAGGTGAAGGGTTACAACCTCGGTCCTTGTTTGATTTACGGGTTGTAACTTGGTTACCGGAATAGTCCTTTAGTTATCTTATCGTTTATCACCCTGTTATCTCTACTCATGTCTTATGTTATTTTTACCTATAATTTTATGTGCTGATATGTTGGTTTTAGTTCTTAAGTGAAGCCTCCTTATTGGCACTTGCTCTTTCTGGGGTCTGACCCAGCTGGTTTTGTATGGCCAGATTTTGGAGCAGCTTCCGAGGATCTCTCAGCCTTCCTGCCAGATGGTGACCGCTAGAAGAAATCCTGGCAACGAGTGGGTTGTTATTTTGCTCTCCCACTCTACTGTAAAAATATTCTTTTGAGGCGTTTAGCCACCGAGCAAGTGTTAGCTCGTTTGCAACTTTACTTACTGTCTGCCTACGGGCTGTAACATGATTGACAAATCCTAGGGTTGATCATGTATGACTTAAACTCTTGCTAGTCTTCGTATTTTGTATGACTAGCTTTATGATCATCTGAATATGTAATATATGGGACGCCTTACTTTGTATGTCTGATGATCTACCATCTTGTTACATTTACTTGCTTACTTGAGATTGAGACACTAGGCTTGTTCTTGACCTTAAGAGACTGATGGCTTGTAGTAAACCCTCATGCATCTAGACAGCCGTGACCGTATTGCGAGGTGGGTTTCACTTCAATGTACGTAACTGGCTGTGTCTGTCCCTCGCTCTCCAGTATTCTGGTTCTGGGGCGTGACACGGTTTAAGTGGTGGCCCATGCAGGTCTTGAAAATCAAGATGTGTGAGGGTTTTACCGGATAGATGTCTCAATCAGCACTCGCCCTTGATCCCTACTCGTGTCTCCTAATCTTCCTAAAATCTTGATATGATCACATGTTTATATCCTTGATCTATCACGGTCCTTCCTTATTGTTTCCTATGTTGTTTCTTCAGCGGCATTGTTCCTGGTCCTACCGATCAGCAAGGCGGAGCACCTCCCGTGGACCAGCAGCAACCTGGAGATCAAGCCCAGCACTCAGGGGTAGCCTCCAGAGTCATGCCTACTGGGGGTCAAGAGCCACCAGTTCAGCCAGTCCAGCCTGCAGAGCCTGACGATGGAACCTTGGTGGATCTCATCAGGACATTGCTCGTATCTCAAGATCGTCGGGGCGATGCCCTACACCAGGCAGTACAGGATGCCATGGGCTGTGTTGGTTATCAAAGGAATAGTGCAGCTAGCAGTTTCAAGCGTCTGAACCCTCCTTTCTTCGATGGTAGTGAGGATGCTATTGCAGCTGATACATGGCTCAAGAATATCGAGATTATCTTGGATGCAGCCAAGACTCCAGAAGGAGAGAAGGTAGCTGTGGTATGCCTGCAGTTATTGGACCTAGCCCGTACCTGGTGGGCGATGATAGCAGTTGGGTTGGCGATGCCTGTTCCATGGGCGGTATTCAATGATAAGTTCCAGATCAAGTACTTCGGTGCTGTAGTTCGGCACGACCTACAGACGAGGTTCACTAATCTCAGGCAGATGAGTAGAACGGTCGATGGTTATGCGGCCGAGTTTTCGAGACTGAGTCGATTTGCTCCCACCTTGGTGGCAACCGAGTTCGATCGAACGCAGCGGTTCCAGCAGGGACTCCACCTAGAGATCAATCTTGCAGTGGAGCAGTTTGAGCATCGGACTTTTGATGCCATCTTGCGAGCAATGAAGAGGCATGAGTATACTTCGCAGAGGATTGTGGACAAAACTGGAGGACAGAAGCGATCCCATGGCCAGATGAACCAGTCTTCAGCCCCAGCCCCGGCGGCTAGGGCCTTGACCATTAGAGCTCCGAGGAGGGCAGCATCAGTTACGTCGGTTCAACACTCGACCTCGACGTACTCTCAACAGAAGCAGAGGCAGTCTTCCACAATAGGCTGCACTCATTGTGGGAAGCCAGGGCATGTTGTGTCAGAATGTCGTCAAGAACAAGGATTGTGTTTGGCTTGTGGGGCACCAGATTACATGATAGGGTCCTAAACGCAGAGAGCCGGTTCATCCTCATCGGCCCAGACTAGTCCCTCGGTGAGGGGACCAGCACCAGTGCAGCAGCAGCAGTACCAACCTCCGAGGCCATTGTCGCCTCAGGCCCAGGCATTCCAGCAGCAACAACCGCAGCAGTATGCCCAGACCCAAGCTCAGAATCAGAACCGCCAGAGAGGTTTCCAGCAGAGGGGACCAGCACCCAGAGGGCAAGGTCAGGTGATGGCTTTGACCGTAGAGGAAGAGTTGGTTTCAGGTGATGTGGTGGCAGGTACCATTCTTGTCAACTCTTTTCCTACATCAGTATTATTTGATTCAGGTACATCGCATTCATTTATGTCTGTACGATTCGCAACACGGATAGGACTGGAGCCCGAGTCATTATTAGTAAGGCTCAATATACTTACTGGTAACGGTCTTGTGGGAGTAGATAGAGTGTTTTTCTCGTGTCGAATCGTAGTTAGCAGTAGTGTCACGACCCGCACCCACAGTGAGGGTACGAGAGCGTAACAACGCCCAGCCTACGCCGCAGTGTCGGCGGTAGAACGCTGTTCTAGGTCATGAACTATAACTACATAACATGAATATACTCTCCAAAAGGAGGCCAACAGAGGTACAACTCAATTACAATCTAAGGTAGAATGTAGCACGATGGAAATAGATAAGAAATCAGCAACTGAGGTACAGCAGAATGAAATAATAGTCTCATCATCTCTAAAATATACAACTCTAAAATTAAAGACAACAGCTAAGCATGAAAAGAAGGAACAGTCTAAGCTATCTACACTATACAAGGTGTCATCCTGAGCAGCTGCCTGAACCTCCCCAGGGGTCCAGGTCGCGAGTGTCAACTAGGCAAACTCCAAGTAAGGGTGCAGGGTTCCTCATCATCCTCTATAAAATTTTCAACAAGTCCAGTCAGGACGGGAACGAGTACAATTCATCAAGAAAACCCAAGTAAATGACAGAGAACTATAAAGCAGTTATAGACAGTTGTATTGATGAATATGGCAGTTTATATTCAGGTGATGGTAAGAAAGACAAATAAAGTGCAAGGAAAGAAAATAACTAAACAAGAGAAGAATCGTAGCAACGAAGACTGTAAAATAAGATCTAGCTGAACTAGAGTAACATAATGAGTTCAGATGGTAAAATATAAGTCGAGTATAATTCCAATGTGAGTCTAATATAAGATGAGTCGAATATAATTCTAATCATTGTTCTAATAAGGTGAATCGAATAAGGTGATACGAATAAGGTGATACGAATAGTGATTCACAATGTTCTAACAACGATTCGAATAAATTCTCCAAGTGTGTTTTAAAATACTTAGTTAGACATGTAAACGGCTAAGGGTAAATCCGGCATATCATACACCTGGCCGGGTGAGGAATGGCTATCGTTCGAATATATTCACAGGGGGTGGTTCGAATAGTGGGAATGTTCACATGTCTAATCAAGTATTTCCCCGCCCATCTAATACAAATGAATCCAAAATTCGACACATCAATCGAATAAAAGTCCAACCAACATATGAAGATACGAATAGGTGGTTCGAATAGTGATTCGTATGGTGATTCGAATAATAGAGGTAAGACGAGTAAGTATGTGTGTCGTATACATGGATTCAGAAATAAAATACATTTTTGTAACAGAGAATCACATACAGCTAACTAGAACTGAAGTACAGTAATTGACAAATAAATGAGAGAACTATCAGAGAATGTACTCGCCTGGTATCTGAATGTCTGAAGTAAATGTACTGTCCGAGATGAGGTACCTGACTCCTAGTTAGAGCAACACAAGTCAAGATGTATACAGGGGATGATAATAGTAATCTACAATGCGTCTGCATGCTGTCTAGGTCAAACTAGACTAAAGTCAACACTTGGTCAACTCCAGTCAACTATACTAGTCAAACTAGGTCAAGCCTAAGCCAAACAAGTCTAACAAGTCTCACTAGGCCTAACCAAGCCTAGGCTTGCATCACACACCAATCACAACTCATACTAGACTATCAACACACAACATTGGTGTATTCATATCATACACATAGGCCCTATGCCCTATAGTCTACATCACATATATTTCATATATCATATACATAACAATATATATATCTAAAATATAATACACCCATATATTATAATATATAGGATACCTATATATTCATCTCACATATATACACACATGTCCATAAATGTATCTAATATAATATAGTGCACTCATATATTTGTAGGATACATTAAAAATGTGAGTCTAACATGCACATATGTATATATATATATGTGTGTGTGTGTGTACACATATCCATAGGGAAAAAGGAGAATGAAAGTGCATGTGTTCAAGTGTATGTGTGTGTGTGAACATGAAGGTGTACATGAAAAGAGAAATCAACACTAGTTATGAGTTTACACTACACATGGCACAAAGCTAACCCATCTACATTACACATGTATTATACTTAACATGCATGGCTACAAGTATACATCTATATACATTAGAGTAGAGACTATTTAAGTTATAACTAACATGCATCTATACTTTACATAAATCTATATATATTATAGCAATCATTTAGAGAAGGGTTACATGGCATGGTGGTTGATACAGAGTGGGGTGTCCTTGTGCAGAGGGTGAAGTTCATTCTCAGTTTAGTTCCACATTTACATATAAACTAAAGTGAGCTATCCCATAAACTGGTGTAACAAACCACATAAAATGAACCATGTTATCTGAAATATGCCATTAAGCCAACATCCCATATGCATACAGCTCATGCATTGTCTAATACTGAAATTAACTAACATTTCGAATTAAGGGGTTGAAGGTTAACATTACATTTATAGACATTCTACTATATTAAAAACTGAACTTGGCTTGGCAATAGGAAAAGAAAGGTATATATGCTTACATGGACAGTTCAGTGTTCGAACAACCTAAAATGAACTAACATTCAATCTAAATATCAGCTATGCATTGGTTCTATATCTACATATGAAATCTGATATTGCATTTACAATATTTATACATTATGCATTCATATCTATCATTACATATATACCTTGCATTTATATCTAGCATTCATTAAATACTTTTATGCATGCATTGTATATCATTCTTTCATTCATGCATTTATGCATTGCTTACATATATTACATTAATTGCATTCCTACATGCTTGCATTCAACCATATATATACATTAATGTAAAGAGGATATATATCATATATATATCATTTCATTCATCTAACATATCATGCATTACATACTCTATATTCATTTAATATCCATACTACATAGGCTCATAGGTTACACAAAATGCATATATCGTATAGTCACTCTTTTACTTAAAACCAATACTGTACCAATTAGGCATTCACTAAATTCTAGGATTAAAATATGTTGTAGCTCTTCGTGTTAGCTTTCCGAAACTTTAAACGGATCGCATTTTCGTGTCCGGAAGCTCCCGGAATCGCGAAAATACCGAAACACGTTCGTCTTTCGTACAGCTGACACTCAAATAATTCTACAGGAAGTTACAGAAATAATTTGGCCAATTAAAATATATATTTGGAAAGCTAACTTCGATACGGTTCTTTTAAAAAAAACGGGAGATAAATTGGAGTTTTAAGCTAAAAGTTATGATATTTCTAAGTTGCTATTGCTACTAAAAACGTGAATAAAAATTATGACGAATTTGGGTAGTTTGATACAAAAGAACACAAGTATATAACATAATATATCAAGAACTCACTCTCTACACTAATATATATATGAGACACTATAGAACACATCTCCAATACAAAAATATGAGATTAAACATGTAATAATTCATTCATACATAACAACAACACATAGTGTGTCCAAATTTGGGATTTTCCCACATGGACACAACCACAACACAAAGGACACTCCTATGACCTCCAAATGGACACGAAATGGACACAAATGGAGATACAACTATGGGGATCATTCCTATAGGTTCAAAATAGACCTATATGCATGAGGAAATGAAAAGGAGAAGGGATTTACTACCTCCCGGTAGATCGAATCGAAGAAAAGCCTTTCCGGAGCGACACCGACACGTAGAGATTCCAAAAGGGCACGAACGAGCTCCGAATCCTCCCAAACTTGGGTAGCTTCCTCCTTGGCTAGAATGGAGAAGAAAAGAAGAAGATTTGGTGGCGAAATGGAAGGATTTGGTGGAGAAATTGCTAGGGATTGCTCTCTAGAAATTTGGGGAAGAACAAGAGAGAGAGAGAGAGAGTGTGGATGAGAATAATGAAATGAACTTGAGCCTATCCTCTCCCAAAGTGGCTGGCCATATGGGGCTATTTGTCCTATTATGGTTAGGTCCAAAATGCCCCCACTAACCTATTCTATTAGTATTAGGAAAAGGGCTAATTGGTTGGGGCTAAATTAGTCATTCTAAAGTCTCTAATCACACTAACCTTATCCATAATAATTAGTCTAACCTCTAACTAAAAATTAATATCATGTGGACTAAAATTAATATTATGTGGGCCATGCCTAACTAGTGTGTGGGTCCACTAAAGTCAACACTACCCCCGGGTCCCCGTTTCAAGTCGGATTGAGCTGAAATTCGAACCCGACTCAAATAACCCCATAACAATATCATAAATAATAAAATAAATTTCAAAAATATTTTAAAAATACAAATTGACAAAAATACCTCTGTTCCTTAAAACTGGGGGTGACAAATTCCTCGAAATTAAAACAAAACAATAGTAAAATGTCAAAATCACAAGTCATAATTTTAAATGGTTTAAAAATGATTAAAAATCACCAAAAATCATAATATGAAATAATTATCAATAAATAATAATTATAATTACAAAATTTCAAAATTACCATCATCTGGAAAATTGGGTGTTACAATCCTACCCACCTTATAAAAATTTTGTCCTCGAAATTAAGATGATCGCACCCCCTTCTAGGTCAAACATAGTCACGGGTCAATCACTAGTCAATTTTTCAACATCCAAGTACTTGGTCATCAACTGGTCAACTTCTTAGGGTTTTACCTATGCTAGCTATTTAGGTGTTGGCAACTAGAATTTAGCAAAAGAGAAACTCTATAATAGACTAGCTCTTAACTTCCCAATCCTATCAAGTCACCTATAACTAAATACCTACAAGCTAAGCACATGAATACCAAATACCACATATATATATATATATGCTCAAGAACAACAACCCATCACATATATCCTAAGTATATCATCTATATATATATACATGACTGATCAACCAAGGGTTAAGGCAGACTAAACTTATAAGGGTCTGAAACAATGCTTAGAACTAGGCTAAGGATGAATGGTCTAAATCAAGGGGACATGGTATCTAGTGAAGGGTCTGCACACTGCCTATAAAGGTGATCAACACAAAGGAACTCAACACGAAGAGAACTTAACTAAAATGAAAAACTGAACCAAGTATAGGCTAAACAACATGTTTATAACCCTATACAACAATGGCTTATAGATACCAACTAACCTATATCCCATATGCCAATATCATCTGCAATCTATCTATGCAAATAGACCTCTCGGTCTTAGGTGAAACTACAACTATACTCAAAGGCAGGCTCTGGTCATGGGTGCCTCACTGGAAAAGGTAAGGGAAAGTAGTAATAATCATCAAGGCTGTAAGGTATACTAACATCCTATGTGTAACTGGTTGGTATTATAGATAACAGAAGAATTATCTGCAATGGGTTACTATTCTAACACCAATGCTAACTATCACCTCTAGGATACAGACACTCTACAAGTCATCATACCATTATACTATGAAGGAACTACCTATGAATAAGCTCTACAAAACTAAATATTCCTACTCCTAAGTCATTTATAACAATCAAAAGGGTATGATGTTTAAACCTTCTCAAGATACAATCTGTTAATCATATGCGTCTGTCCAAAATCATGTTGTCCAGAGTCTTCATCATGCTAGTGAGCAAGGCTACGATAATCACAGAGTCCTTGACTAAGGTACGTACCTCTAGGTTCATGGTATATAAAATTTTTGCACTGCCGCATGCGACGGCGAAAACCTTAAATTCCCATACCCGAGAATACATCCAAAATCTGACTACATGTCCCCACTATGCCAACTAACACGACTATCGAGGATTCTAGATCCCATGATTTTGGCGACCTAGCCCATATGATTTTCTCAGAAGAAAAACAAACACAACAAAAGACTAACATGACAAAATTAATCAATCAACAAGGAACAGATGGAATCAGATTTCAAGGTAATTATAAAAGACAATTGCGAGAATGGAATTGAGAAGAACGGAACTTGCAGCAAGATCTCCAACGGTCTGTACATCCTCGACTGTCCTGACGATAGCTCGCCCTGCTGGTTTCCTCCAGCCTGATGCTGATACTGCACAAATCTCTGCTGCTGATGCTGCATGAATCGCTGCTGCTGAGAGAAATCAAAAATGAAGGGAAAAGTCTCTGTACAGACGGAGGTGCACCCCCAATGTAGCAGAAATGCCAACCTGAGTCGGCACAACAGAAGCTGCGATCTCGAGGCCCTGATGAACAGGACGAGAGGTGGCCAGCCTCTCGATAGTATCCCCCGAACCGAAGCGATGAGATCGTGTCTTCATAACCATCATGAAGACAGATCAAAACAAGAAGCAATTTCTGAGAATGAAGCAAAAATTCAAAGGAGAACAGTTTATATTCAAGGGAAGTCAATAAGCAACAATTTTAGACAAAAGGAATCGGATTAAGAGTTTTTCCTAATGTGATTGAGTACCTCCAAAAATATCCTAATCCTACTGCAGGCTGTAGTGATACCCTAGTTCGAATACCACTACATAAACTCGACCTGCATGGGCCATTACTAAAAACGTGTCACGACCCGCACCCATAGTGAGGGTACGAGAGCGTAACAACGCCCAGCCTACGCCGCAGTGTCGGCGGTAGAACGCTGTTCTAGGTCATGAACTATAACTACATAACATGAATATACTCTCCAAAAGGAGGCCAACAGAGGTACAACTCAATCACAATCTAAGGTAGAATGTAGCACGATGGAAATAGATAAGAAATCATCAACTGAGGTATAGCAGAATGAAATAATAAAGTCTCATCATCTCAAAAATATACAACTCTGAAATTAAAGACAACAGCTAAGCATAAAAAGAAGGAAAAGTTTAAGCTATCTACACTATACAAGGTGTCATCCTGAGCAGCTGCCTGAACCTCTCCAGGGGTCCAGGTCACGAGTGTCAACTAGGCAAACTCCAAGTAAGGGTACAGGGTTCCTCATCATCCTCTGTAAAATTTTCAGCAGGTCCAGTCAGGACGGGAACGAGTACAATTCATCAAGAAAACCCAAGTAAATGACAGAGAACTATAAAGCAGTTATAGACAGTTGTATTGATGAATATGGCAGTTTATATTCAGGTGATGGTAAGAAAGACAAATAAAGTACAAGGAAAGAAAATAACTAAACAAGAGAAGAATCGTAGCAACTAAGACTGTAAAATAAGATCTAGCTGAACTAGAGTAACATAATGAGTTCAGATGATAAAATATAAGTCGAGTGTAATTCTAATGTGAGTCTAATATAAGATGAGTCGAATGTGATTCTAATCATTGTTCTAATAAGGTGAATCGAATAAGGTGATACGAATAAGGTGATACGAATAGTGATTCACAATGTTCTAACAACGATTCGAATAAATTCTCCAAGTGTGTTTTAAAATACTTAGTTAGACATGTAAACGACTAAGGGTAAATCCGACACATCACACACCTGGCCGGGTGTGGAATGGCTATCGTTCGAATATATTCACAGGGGGTGGTTCGAATAGTGGGAATATTCACATGTCTAATCAAGTATTTCCCCGCCCATCTAATACAAATGAATCCAAAATCTGACACATCAATCGAATAAAAGTCCACCCAACATATGAAAATACGAATAGGTGGTTCGAATAGTGATTCGTATGGTGATTCGAATAATAGAGGTAAGAAGAGTAAGTATGTGTGTCGTATACATGGATTCAGAAATAAAATACGTGTTTGTAACAGAGAATCACATACAGCTAACTAAAACTGAAGTACAGTAATTGACAAATAAATGAGAGAACTATCAGAGAATGTACTCGCATGGTATCTGAATGTCTGAAGTAAATGTACTGTCCGAGATGAGGTACCTGACTCCTAGTTAGAGCAACACAAGTCAAGATGTATACAGGGGATGATAATAGTAATCTACAATGCGTCTGCATGTTGTCTAGGTCAAACTAGACTTAAGTCAACACTTGGTCAACTCCAGTCAACTATACTAGTCAAACTAGGTCAAGCCTAAGCCAAACAAGTCTAACAAGTCTCACTAGGCCTAACCAAGCCTAGGCTAGCATCACACACCAATCACAAGTCATACTAGACTATCAACACACAACATTGGTGTATTCATATCATACACATAGGCCCTATGCCCTATAGTCTACATCACATATATTTCACATATCATATACATAACAATATATATATCTAAAAAATAATACACCCACATATTATAATATATAGGATACCTATATATTCATCTCACATATATACACACATGTCCATAATGTATCTAATATAATATAGTGCACTCATATATTTGTAGGATACATTAAAAATGTGAGTCTAACATGCACATATGTATATATATATATGTGTGTGTGTGTACACATATCTATAGGGAAAAAGGAGAATGAAAGTGCATGTGTTCAAGTGTATGTGTGTGTGTGTGTGTGTGTGAACATGGAGGTGTACATGAAAAGAGAAATCAACACTAGTTATGAGTTTACACTACACATGGCACAAAGCTAACCCATCTATATTACACATGTATTATACTTAACATGCATGGCTACAAGTATACATCTATATACATTAGAGTAGAGACTATTTAAGTTATAACTAACATGCATCTATACTTTACATAAATCTATATATATTATAGCAATCATTTAGAGAAGGGTTACATGGCATGGTGGTTGATACAGAGTGGGGTGTCCTTGTGCAGAGGGTGAAGTTCATTCTCAGTTTAGTTCCACATTTACATATAAACTAAAGTGAGCTATCCCATAAACTGGTGTAACAAACCACATAAAAATGAACCATGTTATCTGAAATCTGCCATTAAGCCAACATCCCATATGCATACAGCTCATGCATTGTCTAATACTGAAATTAACTAACATTTCGAATTAAGGGGTTGAAGGTTAACATTACATTCATAGACATTCTACTATATTAAAAACTGAAATTGGCTTGGCAATAGGAAAAGGAAGGTATATATGCTTACATGGACAGTTCAGTGTTCGAACAATCTAAAATGAACTAACATTCAATCTAAATATCAGCTATGCATTGGTTCTATGTCTACATATGAAATCTGATATTGCATTTACAATATTTATACATTATGCATTCATATCTATCATTACACATATACCTTGCATTTATATCTAGCATTCATTATATACTTTCATGCATGTATTGTATATCATTCTTTCATTCATGCATTTATGCATTGCTTACATATATTACATTAATTGCATTCCTACATGCTTGTATTCAACCATATATATACATTAATGTAAAGAGGATATATATCATATATATATTATTTCATTTATCTAACATATCATGCATTACATACTCTATATTCATTTAATATCCATACTACAGAGGCTCATAGGTTACACAAAATGCATATATCGTATAGTCACTCTTTTACTTAAAACCAATACTGTACCAATTGGGCATTCACTAAATTCTAGGATTAAAGTATGTTGTAGCTCTTCGTGTTAGCTTTCCAAAACTTTAAACGGATCACATTTTCGTGTCCGGAAGCTCCCGGAATCGCAAAAATACCGAAACACGTTCGTCTTTCGTACAACTGACAGTCAAATAATTCTACAGAAAGTTACAGAAAGAATTTGGCTTATTAAAATATATATTTGGAAATCTAACTTCGATACGGTTCTTTTGAAAAAAACGGGAGATAAATCGGAGTTTTAAGCTAAAAGTTATGACATTTCTAAGTTGCTATTGCTACTAAAAATGTTGATAAAAATTATGACGAATTTGGGTAGTTTGAGACAAAAGAACACAAGTATATAACATAATATATCAAGAACTCACTCTCTACACTAATATATATATATGAGACACTATAGAACACATCTCCAATACAAAAATATGAGATTAACATGTAATAATTCATTCATACATAATAACAACACATAGTGTGTCCAAATTTGGGGTTTTCCCACATGGACACAACTACAACACAAAGGACACTCCTATGACCTCCAAATGGACATGAAATGGACACAAATGGAGATACAACCATGGGGATCATTTCTATGGGTTCAAAATAGACCTATATGTATGAGGAAATAAAAAGGAGAATGGATTTATACCTCCCGGTAGATCGAATCGAAGAAAAGCCTTCCCGGAGCGACACCAACACGTAGAGATTCCAAAAGGACACGAACGAGCTCCGAATCCTCCCAAACTTGGGTAGCTTCCTCCTTGGCTAGAATGGAGAAGGAAAGAAGAAGATTTGGTAGGAAAATGAAAGGATTTGGGTGGAGAAATTGCTAGGGATTGCTCTCTAGAAATTTGGGGAAGAACAAGAGAGAGAGTGTGGATGAGAATAATGAAATGAACTTGAGCCTATCCTCTCCCAAAGTGGCTGGCCATATGGGGCTATTTTTCCTATTATGGTAAGGTCCAAAATGCCCCCACTAACCTATTCTATTAGTATTAGGAAAGGGCTAATTGGTTGGGGCTAAATTAGTCATTCTAAAGTCTCTAATCACACTAACCTTATCCATAATAATTAGTCTAACCTCTAACTAAAAATTAGTATCATGTGGACTAAAATTAATATCATGTGGGCCATGCCTAACTAGTGTGTGGGTCCACTAAAGTCAACACTACCCCCGGGTCCCCGTTTCAAGTCGGATTGAGCTGAAATTCGAACCCGACTCAAATAACCCCATAACAATATCATAAATAATAAAATAAATTTCAAAAATATTTCAAAAATATAAATTGACAAAAATATCCCTGTTCCTGAAAACTGGGGGTGACAAATTCCTCGAAATTAAAAGCAAACAATAGTAAAATGTCAAAATCATAAGTCATAATTTTAAATAGTTTAAAAATGATTAAAAATCACCAAAAATCATAATATAAAATAATTATCAATAAATAATAATTATAATTACAAAATTTCAAAATTACCCTCATCTGGAAAACTGGGTGTTACAGGTAGAGAGTTTCCCGCTAGGTTGATCGAATTCCCAATGGCCGATTATGATATGGTTCTAGGGATGGATTGGTTGAGGGACCAGTATGCTAGAATAGATTGCCATATCAGCAAGATTATTTTTAGTATTCTTGGTGAGCCAGAGTTTTCATTTCTTCGAGGCAGAGTAGAACCTTCTTCCCCAGTATTACGGATGGCGGTAGCAGCAGTTCAGTTTTCCAGAGTTGTAGAAGAGTTTCCTGACGTATTTTTCGAAGAGCTTCCAGGCATGCCCCCAGAGAGAGAGAGAGATCGAGTTCACCATTGATTTGATTCCCGGATCAGCACCAGTGTCAGAGAGGGTCTATAGGATGGCGCCTTCAGAGTTGGAGATCTTGTACAAGATAATTGAAGAACTTAGAACCAAGGGATTCATTCGTGCTAGCGGATCACCTTGGGGAGTCCCGATGCTTCTTGTGAAAAAGAAGTATAGTACGTCAAGATTATGTGTTGATTATCGTACCTTAAACTCTGTAACAATCAAGAACAGACATCCTCTACCAAGGATAGATGACTTATTTGATCAGCTCAAGGGAGCGCCAGTATTCTCGAAGATTGACTTGCGGTCAGGGTACCATCAGATCAGAGTCAGAGAGCAGGATATCCCGAAGACAGCATTCAGATCGAGGTATGGACATTGGGAGTTCCTTGTTATACCATTTGGAGCGACCAATGCGCCAACCGTATTCATGGACCTCATGAATCGTATCTTCATGCCCTATTTGGACCAATTCCTGATAGTGTTTATAAACGACATCTTAGTCTATAGCAAGAGTGAGGCAGAGCATGAGCAGCATCTCCGTGTGGTCCTTCAGATTCTCAGGGAGCACCAGTTGTATGCGAAGTTCAGTAAGTGTGAGTTTTGGTTGGATCGTATCTCGTACTTAGGTCACATCATCACCAGAGGTGGAGTAGAGGTGGACCCCCAGAAGATAGTTGCCATAGAGACATGGCCAGTACCTAGCACTATCGCAAAAGTTTAGAGTTTTCTTGGATTGGCCGGTTATTACCGTCGGTTTGTGTCAGACTTTGCTCGAATTTTAGCGCCATTGACGCAGTTGACCCGCAAGGATGTACAGTTTACTTGGACAGCAGAGTGTCAGAGTTCATTCGAGAAGTTGAAGCAGAGATTGATGATGGCCCCCATTCTCACTCTTTCCGATGGGACTGGAGGATTTTCAGTTTATTGTGATGCTTCAGGTAGAGGATTGGGATGCGTTATGATACAGTATAGTAAGGTAGTCGCTTATGCGTCACGCCAGCTTCGTGACCATAAGAGAAATTATCCTACCTATGACTTGGAGTTAGCAGCAGTAGTGTTTGTATTAAAGCTTTGGAGGCATTATTTATATGAAGATCGGGTGAAGATTTTCACCGACCACAAGAGTCTTAAGTATGTGTTTACCCAGAAGGATCTTAACATACGGCAGAGAAGATGGCTAGAGCTACTTGTGGATTATGACATCAACTTACAGTATCATCCTGGGAAGGCCAACGTTGTTGCAGATGCATTGAGCAGGAGAGCCAGAGTTTATTTTCTAACAACGCAGCCTGAGTTGTTAGCAGATCTTCAGAAGATGGGTATTGAAGTTGTTCTTCCTTCCAGTGTGGCATTGATGGCCAGTATGCAAGTTCAGTCTAGTATAGCGGAGAGGATCAAGTTAGCTCAGTCAGTAGATTCTAAGCTTCAGCGGCTTAGGACAGAATGTGTAGCAGGGCGGAGACCAGAGCTATGTATTCATGAAGATGGTATACTCTGACATGGGAGGCGTCTTTGTGTACCCAATGGAGATATCAGACAGGAGATTATGGCAGAAGCTCACAGTTCTCAGTATTTGATTCACCCCGGTGGTACGAAGATGTACCGAGATATCCGTCAGCATTTTTGGTGGAATGGCATGAAGAGGGAGATAGCCCGGTTTGTCTTTCGTTGTTTGGTTTGTCAGCAAGTTAAAGCTGAACATCAGAGACCAGTTGGACTTCTTCAACCTTTACCGATCCCAGAATAGAAATGGGAGCACATTACCATGGATTTTGTGACTGGATTACCTAGATCCCCAGTTGGGAGAGATGCTATCTGGGTTATAGTCGACAGACTCACGAAGGTAGCTTATTTCATCCCTTTCAGAATCAGTCAGTCGACGGATCAGCTTACAGAGATGTACCTCAGGCAGATAGTCAGATTGTATAGAGTACCAGTCAGTATTGTATCCGACAAAGATTGGAGATTCACCTCGCACTTTTGGCGGAGTCTTCAGGAGAGCTTGAGGACTCGTCTCAAGTTCAGTTCAGCCTACCATCCGCAGACAGATGGTCAGTCAGAACGCACGATCCAGACTCTTGAAGATATGCTACGGTCATGTACACTCGACTTCGGTAGTTCGTAGGAAGATCACCTGCATCTCGTAGAGTTTTCCTACAACAACAGCTTCTAGGCCAGTATCCAGATGGAACCCTTTGAAGCCTTGTACGGTAGAAAGTGTAGATCTTTCTTGGCTTAGGATGATATCGGTGAGAGGCAAATGCTTGGACCAGAGATGGTGACGCGGACTGTTGAGGTGGTCAGACAAGTCAGAGATCATCTTCGAGTTGTACAAGATCGCCAGCGTCATTGGGTCGAATCCCATCGGCGTCCCCTTGAATTATCTGTCGGCGATCATGTATTTCTTAGGATCTCGCCTACCCGTGGCGTCATTCGTTTCGACGGGCAGAGAAAGCTTAGTCCTAGGTATATAGGGCCGTTATACATCTTGGAGCGAGTAGGTGATATGTCCTATCGTCTCGCTCTTCCACCGTCGTTACGTGAGGTACATGATGTCTTCTATGTATCCCAATTGCGACGGTATATCCCGGATCCGAGTCATATCCTTGATCATTCATAATTGGTTGTTGGCACCAACCTTTCGTATGAGGAGAGACCCGTATCCATATAGGACCGAAGAGAGAAGATACTCAAGAACAAGACTATCAAGTTAGTTCGTGTTGCTTGGGACCATCACTCTTTGGGTGAGTCAACGTGGGAGCGTGAGGATGATATCCGATTGCGATATCCCGACCTGTTTAACTCGTAAGGTATAATGTCTTCTTATGCCTTATGCCTTCAACTTCCTTGCTTACATGAATGACTGCTTGATTGATTGCTTAGTTATAACTTGCCTGTGATTAGTATAGCTTGCTCGACATCTCTAGCCTCTTGATTAAATTCCGAGGACGAAATTCTTTTAAGGTGGGTAGAGTTGTCACCCCCGTTTTCCGTATACGTATTTCCAGTATACGTGTACGGGATCCTGTCCAGTATTTTTACTTATCTTATCTTGTTAGCTGATTTTGATTTGATCTTGTTTAGGTTTATCATGGTTTAACTTGATTTGGCTTGGTTTATTTTTTGGTTCAACATGTTAACCCCCTATCTACCACCATCCCTATTTATAAACCCCACCTACTTTTCTCTCTCTTCATTACTCTCCATAACTTCTTCTTCTTATTCTCCTCAATTAAAAACCTCTCCCCCTCCATAGGCAAGTGCACCTTGCTCTCACTCAAGAACCCATTTAGATGGTTCCAATGGTTTCCTAGCATGATTCTCTTCCACTTTAGAACTTGGAATTTTTTATTTTGAAGCATGGATTTTTGTATAACTAAAAAATTGCTTTTTTCGGAAACTTGAAGCTTTGATCTATTTAACTTCTTCATTTGCATGTTTTGATGGTTCCATGTGGTAGAGAATTTCTTTCCACCCCATTTTGACCTAAGGAAGTCCGAATTTGGACTCCGGACGGAGAAATGGCGGAGTTTTGAAGTTTTCGGCCATGGTTCGTTCTTCCCGGATTCGTCGGGAAGACGAACAGTGCACTGCTTGGGCGCATGGACCTGTCATGCGCCCAAAGCATTTCCCCCACTCATGTGGGCGTATAGGGTGCCACATGTGGGTGCACAGTCTTGTGTTGGCGCATAAGCCTTCACGACTTGTCTCCTTACATTCATTCACCCTTAGCCTTTGGCCACAAGGGTCCAAACCATGCTTGGGCGCATAGGGAACTCATGCTTGGGCGCATAGAGTGTATTCCCCTCCTAGTGGGCGCACACATGAAGCCAGTGTGGGTGCATGACTTGGGTATGGCACATGGCCTTCACCTGTAAGGCACAAACCCCTTCTCCATTCCTTGGCACTTGGCCATGCAAGGGCCTTGGCCACGTATGCATCCATGTTCGGGCGCATAGCCTCCTTCATGTGGGCGCATAGGAGCCCCCATGTGGGTGCATAAGTCCCCTTCACTTGGACACATCGATGTCCATGATCCTCATGCTTTGGTTTTGCATGTTTCGGCTTATCGCATCTTTTACGACTTGTGATTTTATGCGATTTTCTCGCTATTGATCTTCATGACACGACATGACTCGTGCGTGCTACGACTAGGCATGGCACGACTCGACACAACACGAATTGTGCAAGTCGTGGCATGACTTGGCATGATTAGCACGGTTTTGTTTGATCGTGGCACGGCTTTCTATGATTTGCCAATATAGAGATCGTGGCACGACTTGTGCAAGCCGTGACACGGCTTAGCACGACTTGGCATAATGTTAGCCTTTATGTAGGCACATGAAACCCCATGGACGTATAGCCTTGGGGCACACAATAATTTGGCATTTTTTTTTTTGTCACGACATGTTCTTTCCTCTATATATGCTCTAAGCTATGTTGTCTTCCTTACATCGGTGGCCCGTTGGGCACACTCAGGATATGTCTCTTTTGCTTACATGATGATCTGCTATGATTATAACCATGATGTGTGAACACGAAATGATCAATGACATGTAATGAACCATGATAGCGGCCCGTCGTGGCGCATCCCTAACAGGTAACAAGTACTAGTAACACAACATGATAGTGGCCTATCGTGGCGCACTCCAGACAAGAACAAGACATGCCGTACATGATGGTGACCCGTTGTGGTGCACCCCTGACAAGTAACCTTGACATGTAATCCATGAACGCTGTTGCGATGGCTAACTTGCTACGCTAGTAAATTCTCTTCTTGAACACCGTGGGTGACTGTATTGAATGTGCTTTTAAAAGCTACCAGTCTTGTCTCGCATCATGTCTAGGACATGTATCCCTGGTTACCACGGTCAGGGATTCATACTGAATATGACTAGGTTAATGACTAGATTGATCAAGTAGAGCATATATAGAGGTATTCCGGCTACAGGCAACTCCGTTATCTGGGCGTCTTCCTTGATGGACTTGTAGCCTGCCAACGAGTAGGGCACATTTCCAGCTCACTGTTATATGGGGCACTACATGAAACGATTACTATACACACTGTCATGTGTTGCATCCAAGTTACCTAACAAGTCAAGACAACTCTTAACATGAACCTTGCGCCTGGATAACCTGGATAGTCTGCAGGGCTTGTGGCCGTGGGAATCCTCATTGCATCTTGTTAGTAACTAGGCTTGTGATAACCCTAGCTAGCTAACTATCAAGCTGTACTCTTGCTTGGCCGTGAATGATTGAATGGAGTCCCATCTTGTCTAGTCTTGTCTAGACCCAGTACATGGCTATCTTTGGACATGATTGTTTATGCTTTACTCTATCGATAATTGGTTAAGAGGCTAAATTCTGTTCAGATAAAGGGTTACAACCCCGGTCCTTGTTTGGTTTACGGGTTGTAACTTGGTTACCGGAATAGTCCTTTAGTTATCTTATCGTTTATCACCCTGTTATCTCTACTCATGTCTTATGTTATTTTTACCTATAATTTTATGTGCTGATATGCTGGTTTTAGTTCTTAAGTGAAGCCTCTTTTGTGGCACTTGCTCTTTCTGGGGTCTGACCCAGCTGGTTTTGTATGGCCAAATTTCGGAGCAGCTTTCGAGGATCTCCCAGCCTTCCTGCCAGATGGTGACCGCTAGAAGGAATCCTGGCTACGAGTGGGTTCTTATTTTGCTCTCCCACTCTACTGTAAAAATATTCTTTTGAGGCGTTTAGTCGCCGAGCAAGTGTTAGCTCGTTTATAACTTTACTTACTGTCTGTCTACGGGCTGTAACATGATTGACAAATC
>JANAVB010027847.1:0-22063 GCA_029216955.1 Iris pallida | reverse complement strand
AGGAATCAACATTAACCATTTATTTAATTTCCAAGTTCTTTCACCTTGTCTTAATTTTGACCCAAAACCTCTAAATCCTGTTTACGAATTCCTTGAACTTGTTCAAATTGTTCTCCTCGTATTATTTAATTTAAATCTCTGGGCCTTACAAAACTTATCTTTCATCATAAAATCAACTTCCGTATTTTCTTCGACATACACCCTTGAATATTATTCTCCTAAAAATATTTCACAACAATCTCTAAACTTCCATAACTTTGTGCTCTCTCTATCCCTAGTCATTTCCTCGCAACATCTTGTTTAATATCCTTATTAAACACAATTAACTTCTCTTTTCCATTACTAACCTTCTACATAGCCTCAGAGTAAAAGTTTTCCCCAGAATCAATAACCAAGATTTTCTAAGTTCTCAAAACTAGGTTGACCTCTGATATCCTCATTAGTTTTGAATACACCTATAAACTATCTCATAACCCCAAAATTTCTCTAAATGTAATTGTTTCCAGATTGGCAGTATATATCTCCTTATTCTATTCGAGACCTTTACCACATTTCTTTCTCAAGTTTTCATATGGAACACTCCACATTTGATTTCCTTTAGATCATCATAAAATAACCAGTTACGTCTTCTCTGAGCTACATAATTTACGTCACTTCCTTAGCCTTCCCCATGCAAAAGATACGAAGATTCAAGGGTTTCGAAGTACATCTGGTAGGGACGACAAGATATGGATAATTAATGTAATGAGACAGAGTTTAAGATAAGAGGTAAATAAGAATGCAAAGGAATAATGGCGAAAAAGAATAATAAAGATATGTTCCTTCTCATCGGTTCAAACGAGAGGAATCCATCAAGCTTAAATTCAATAGCAAGGAATGAGGGTGAATCCAAACAAGAGAAAAAGGAATTCTAATTGAAGTTCAAAATGAGTTTCTCAGGGGTTGTCCCAGAAATCTCTCAAAGAATCCTAAGTGTGATTGAGTACCTTGGATTTGAAAATATTAATCTAAATACAAAATTAAATCAACAACTACAAAATTTTATCAAAATTGTCAACTAATACCAGGATTCAAAGTTCTACAATGAATCCACAAAATCAAATTCAAATCAAGGAAAAAGGTGAATCAAAACAAGGAAAAGGAGTTTAAATCGGAATTCAAAATGAGATTCTCAAGGGTCATCCTAGGAATCTCTCAAGGAATCCTAACAGTGATTGAGTATCCTCTCATCCTAACACCTTAATTTATATATCTAATAGCAGGCTCGTAGTAGTACAACAAAGTCGTTGCGCTACTACGAAATTGCACTAATGCGAATCTCAACCTGCATGGGCCACCACTAAAATATGTCACGACCCGTACCCTAGAGTTAGGGCACGAGAACGTAACAACGCCCAGCCTACGCCGCAGTGTCGGCGGTAGAACGATGTCCTAGGTCTCAATGCATCTAACAGTATAAGACTAAACAGTTTATACTCTCCGAATAGGGGTGACATAGCAGAATGAAACTCAATCACATCTAAGGTAGAGCATAAAGGAAGATAGATAAAACATGAAATCGAAAAGAGATACAACAGATAGAAGTCTAAGTGTCTAAGATACAAACTCAGAATACATCTCAAAACCCAAATACAGTAATCCATAAATACAACTCAAGATGACTGAAAATAAACTATAAGCAAAAACCTTAGCTATCTATGCAACCTCTACTGTCTCCTCTAGGCTAGCAGGCAACCTCCAGGCTATGTGTAAAATTTATCAACAGGTCCAGTCAGGACAGGAGCGAGCACAGTACATCTCAACAGATCATAGTAGGTTAGAAAATATAATCATGCAGTAAAGTAAGATACGAGTACTGAAAGAAATGATGTATGTAAACAGAGAGAGAGCTGTAATAGAAATATCTACTATAAATAGAGAACTAACATGTGGCTAGTGAGTCAGAGTACAACATGGACATGTAAATGGCATGGGATGATTCTGATAAGACACTACGGAATGATTCTGATAAGATACTACTGGTATTATTCACATGTCTACTTCTACTCCCCCGTACCCCCAATCAATACACAAAGATCCAACCAGGTTATGTTATGATTCCATGTACAGCCCCCGAAGGGTGGTAAGCCTCCAAAAGGTAATAAGCCCCCGAAGGGTGGTATATAGTAGACCCATAAATGGGATAAGAATTCCAGGAAGACTCTGTGATCATAAGAGTATATATCACAAGTGATCGAAGAACCAACGAAGCATAGTGATACACCATGTAAGTGAAACGCACAGAACATAGAGTACCCGATGCTCCCTAAGGATAACATCTCAAGAAGGGATCCATATAGTACCAATCCGTGTGACCAACGTGACAGTACAAGTAAAGTAATTTAATACAGGAAATAATTCTAAGCAGGATATGAAATAATCAGAGAATGTACTCGCCTGATATCTGAATGTCCAAGGTAAAGATACTGTCCGAGGAGAGGTGTCTGGCTCCTAATTACAACAGCACAAGTCACAACATGTCCAGAAGGGTAATATAAAGCACTACAATGCATTCTACATGAATCTAGGTCAAACTAGGCCAAAGTCAACCCTTGGTCAACTCTGGTCAACTGCACTAGTCAAACTAGGTCAAACTAGGTCATGTCCTAACCCAGCAAGTCTTACTAGACCTAACCAAGACTATCCTAGCAAGCACACATCAATACAAGGCTATACAAGCCAATATACACCCGACTCTATATAGCATGCAATTATTCAATACTCAAATAGGCAAGAATTCACATTGGATATACACTAGGTAATCTATTACTTTAAGCTATATATGTCTACACATATATACATATGCATATATTGGTATTCAACATTAGGTCTATAATCATGGCATTTCAAATGGTTATATAAACTTATATATTACAACACAATATGCTAACATATATATAATATACATACATAGCTAAGTTAACTATATTCATAAATACTTATTTAAGAGGCTATGTGTGTGTATGTGAACATGACAAAGGGGCAAGTGAGGGTTAAATGGGCATACATAGTGTATACATATCAAAGAGTATCAAAGTGTAAGTGAACAATGTGTCAAGTGTGATAGTATCAACATAGTGTAAGGGGGGTACATGAGGTAATATAGGATTTGTGTTAACATAGAACATTACATCTCATTAACTTGTATATTGCATACATTATATCTATTATTATATTACATTCATGCTTGCATTCATTCATCATTCATTTATTCTCTTGCACTACTATATGCACCATACATTACATACTATGGAACCTACATATTCATTACAAGCCATACTTATACATGCTTACATTAGATGGGATACTTACACCTCATATATCATTTATTTAAATATTTACTCATGCTTGCATTCTCTATTTAATTACATAATGTATATACATTAACATGGGTTAAAATCAAATAGAATATTATATTACACACAAGGGTGCACAAAATGCATATGTCGAATAGTAACTCCTACTAATAATCAATACTGTACCATCTCAGTATGAATTAAAATCTAGGATTAAAGTATGTTATAGATCTATGTGTTAGCTTTCCGAAACTTCAAACGGATTGCGTTTTTGTTTCCGAAAACTCCCGAAATCGCGAAAACACCGAGAACGCATTTGTCTTTCGTACAGCTGACACTCAAATAATTCTCCAGAAAGTTACAGAAAGAATTAGGCCTATTAATACATGTTTTTCGAAAGCTAACTTCAATACGCTTCTTTTAAAAAAAAACAGGAGATTAAATCGAGCTTTGAGCTAGAAGTTATGACATTTCTAAGTTAGAGCTGAAATTAAAAATGTGGATAAAAATTATGACGGATTTGGGTAGTTTGAGACTAAAGAACACAAGTATATAACATAATATATCAAGAACTCACTCTCTACACTAATATATATATATATATATATGAGACACTATAGAACACATCTCTAATACAAAAATATGAGATTAAACATGTAATAATTCATTCATACATAACAACAATACATAGTGTGTCCAAATTTGGGATTTTCCCACATGGACACAACCACAACACAAATGACACTCCTATGACCTCCAAATGGACACGAAATGGACACAAATGGAGATACAACCATGGGGGTCATTCCTATGGGTTCAAAATAGACCTATATGCATGAAAAAATGAAAAGGAGAAGGGATTTATACCTCCCGGTAGATCGAATTGAAGAAAAGCCTTCCCGGAGCGACACGGACACGTAGAGATTCCAAAAGGACACGAACGAGCTCCGAATCCTCCCAAACTTGGGTAGCTTCCTCCTTGGCTAGAATGGAGAAGGAAAGAAGAAGATTTGGTGGCGAAATGGAAGGATTTGGTGGAGAAATTGCTAGGAATTGCTCTCTAGGAATTTGGGGAAGAACAAGAGAGAAAGTGTGGATAAGAATAATGAAATGAACTTGAGCCTATCCTCTCCCAAAGTGGCTGGCCATATGGGATTATTTGTCCTATTATGGTAAGATCCAAAATGCCCCCACTAACCTATTCTATGAGTATTAGGAAAGGGCTAATTGGTTGGGGCTAAATTAGTCATTCTAAAGTCTCTAATCACACTAACCTTATCCATAATAATTAGTCTAACCTCTAACTAAAATATTTCTATCACGTGGACTAAATTTAATATCATGTGGGCCATGTCTAACTAGTGTGTGGGTCCCACTAGAGTCAAACTACCCCCGGGTCCCCGTTTCAAGTCGGATTGAGTTGAAATTCGAACCCGACTCAAATAACCCCAAAACAATATCATAAATAATAAAATAATATCAAAATAATTCAAAGAGGTCAAATGCAAAAATATTCTTAGGCCAAAAATGATATTAAAATATCATAATCACATGGTTAGGCTCTAGGTCAAACAGTCTCTAGGGTTTCACTAGCAAAACGTCAAAACCACAAGTCATTGATTTAAATAATTTTAAAATGATTTAAAATCACCAAAAATTATATCATGAATTAAATATCATTATTAAAATAATTATAAATACGAAATTTCAAAATTACCCTCATTTGGGAAACTGGGTGCTACATAAAGTCAAGTGAAAGGAAACCTACACATGGAAAATGGACTAATGCTCAGGTAGAGGCTTGGAAGACTGAACCAACAATGAAAGAAAGTGTTTGGACATGTATCTGGACAGATGGGCTAACCAGGTATCATCTGTATCTAAGAATGAAAGGGGGACAGAATAATGATCAAGGGAGAACTCTTATTATCAACCCACATTATATCCCAATGTATACAATTGTCCAAGTGGACTAAACAACCATGCCCAAGAAAAATTTTAAACTTCACTATAGGGCAGGTACTGCAGGTTATAATGGAGGGTATTACAAGGCTATCAATAAAGTAAAATGCTAAGAGATGTAGTATATCACCATGTACAGAAGTAAGGATGAGTGCAGACCTCTAATATACATGATACTGACTCTCCAGATGTGCAGAATATGATAAGTGGTTGATGGTTATATTGGTGAGTCAATAATTGGGGTCTGAACTATGGTCCAGTGAAATCTATGATACAACATGGTAGGTAATAAAAGTTGAGTGCAGTGAAAATCTGAACCAAGGGGACAGGGTATCTAGTGAAGGGTCTGCATACTACCTATAAAGGTTGATCAACATGACTGAACTCTACACAAAGAGAATTTAACTAAAATAGAAAACTGAACCAAATATAGGCTGAACAACATGCCAATACCCTATACAACAATGGCCTATAGATACCACCAACCTATATCCCATATGCCAATATCATCTGCAATCTATCTATATATATAGACCTCTCAGTCTTAGGTGAACTACAACAATACTCAAGAACAGGCTCTGGTCAAGGGTGCCTCACTGGAAAAAGGTAAAGGAAAAATAATAACAATCATCAAGGCTGTAAGGCATACTAACATCCTATATGTAAACTGGTTGGTATTATAAATAACAGAAAAACCACCTACAATGGGTTACTATTCTAATATCAATGCTAACTATCATCTCTAGGGTACAGACACTCTACAAGTCATCATATCATTAAAATATGAAAGAACTACATATGAATAAGCTCTACAAAACTAAAATATCCCTACTCTTAAGTTATTTATAACAACAGAATGGTATGATGTTCAAAAACCTTCTCAAGATACAATCTGATAATCATATGCGTCTGTCCAAAATTATGTTGCTCAGAGTCTTCGTCATGCTAGTGAGCAAGGCTACGATAATCACAGAGTCCTTGACTAAGGTACATACCTCTAGAATCATGGTATTTAAAATTTTTGCATTATCGTATGCGACGACGAAAATCTTAAATTCCCACACCAGAGAAATACGTCCAAAATCTGACTATATGTCCTCACTATGCCAACTAACACGACTATCGAAGATTCTAGATCCCATAACTGAGGTGACCTAGCCCATATGATTTTCTCAGAGAAGAAACTAACATAACAAAAGAGCAACAGGACAAAATAAATCAATCAACAAGGAACAGATGGAATCGGATTTCAAGATAGTTATAAGAGACAATTGCGGGAATGGAATCGAGAAGAACAGAACTTGCAGTAAGATCTCCAATAGTTTGTGCATCCTCGACTGTCCTGACGATAGCTCTCCCCTGCTGGTTTCCTCTGGCCTGCTGCTGATGCTGCATGTACCTCTGCTGCTGAGAGAAATCGAGAATGACGGGAAAAGGTCTCTGTACAAGCGGAGGTATACCACCAATGTAGCAGAAACGCCAACCTGAGTCGGCACAACAGGAGCTGCGGTCTCGAGGCCCTGATGAACAGGATGAGAGGTGTCCAGCCTCTCGATAGTATTCCCCGGACCGGAGCGATGAGATCATATCTCCATAACCATCATGAAAACAGATAAAAATAAGAAGCAATTACTGAGAATGAAACAAAAAATCAAGGGAGGACAGTTTATATTCAAGGGAAGTCAATAAGCAGCAAATTTAGATAAAAGGAATCTGATTAAGAGTCTTTCCTAGTGTGATTGAGTACCTTCAAAAAATATTCTAATCCTACTGCAGGCTGTAGTGATACTCTAGTTCGAATACCACTACATAAACTCGACCTGCATGGGCCACCACTAAAAATGTGTCACGACCCGCACCCACTGTAAGGATACGAGTACGTAACTACGCCCAGCCTACGCCGCAGTGTCGGCAGTAGAACGCTATCCTAGGTCAATCATCTAACAATATAAAGGTACCTGTACAGTATATACACTCCGAATGGAGGTGACATAGCAATATAGTCTCAATCACATCTAAAGTAGAATACGATAAAGATAGATTGATAGATATGAACGAAAGTAAATCCACAGAGATACAATCC
Source organism: Iris pallida (assembly GCA_029216955.1). Classification (NCBI taxonomy): domain Eukaryota; kingdom Viridiplantae; phylum Streptophyta; class Magnoliopsida; order Asparagales; family Iridaceae; genus Iris; species Iris pallida. The sequence goes on along the minus strand of JANAVB010027847.1, from coordinate 14,683 downwards.
AGATAAAGACTAAGTGTCTAAGATAACATCTCCATAACCAACAGATAAAACAATCTCCCAGTATATACAATTGTATCATAACATGAAAGTAAATAGAACTAGCCTAGCTAACTAGCCTAGTCTACAGGGGTAGTGTTCTCAGCAAGTGCTGGGTCCTCCTGAGAGTCCAGCTCAAGTATGTCATCTAAGCCTACTCCGTAATAAGTGGGACTCTGCTCCTCAAAGTCATCTGTAAAATTTCAACAGGTCCAGTCAGGACTGGAGCGAGCACAGTACATCTCACGCAGTTCATATCATGACAGGAATATAATACAGGCAATAGAGTAAGATACATGAAACGCTGAAGAGTATACATGAGTAAAAAGAGAAGACTGTAATAAAATATCTACTATAAGTAAAGAGCTACAGTGAACTAGTGATTTAGAGTACAAGCTAGACATGTGAACGGCTTGATAATAAATATGAGTGGTCGCACATGACTACACTACTTTAGAAATTGTCACATGACTATTTATACTCCCCCGTACCCCAATCAATACACAAGGATCCGTTCAAGTTATGTTATTGCACATGAGATTCACATGGAGGCCCATAAATGGGTGCACATGAATATAACATGGGAGATCCGTGATCATGAGAGTACATGAATCACGAGAGTGCACATGTAAGGTGAAAGCACAAGAGTATATAATAAAAGTGAAACGCATATGACATGATATATCAGATGCTCTCGAGGGGGATAACATCGTATAAAAAGATCCATATAGTACTAATCCGTGTTTCCATCGTGTCAGCATCAAGTAAAATAATCTAGAGCAAGAAAATACTCCTAGCAAGTATGAAACGGTCAGAGAATGTACTCGCCTGATATCCTGAATGTTCGGAAGAAAATACTACCTGAGGAGTGGTGTCTTGTAGCACCCAGTTTCCCAAATGAGGGTAATTTTGAAATTTTATATTTATAATTATTTTAATAATGATATTTAATTCATGATATGATTTTTGGTGATTTTAAATCATTTTAAAATTATTTAAATCAATGACTTGTGGTTTTGACGTTTTGCTAGTGAAACCCTAGAGACTGTTTGACCTAGAGCCTAACCATGTGATTATAATATTTTAATGTCATTTTTGGCCTAAGGATATTTTTTGCATTTGACCTCTTTGAATTATTTTGATATTATTTTATTATTTATGATATTGTTTTGGGGTTATTTGAGTCGGGTTCGAATTTCAACTCAATCCGACTTTAAACAGGGACCCGGGAGCAGTTTGACTATAATGGGACCCACACACTAGTTAGGCATGGCCCACATAATATTAATTTTAGTCCACATGATAGAAATATTTTAGTTAGAGGTTAGACTAATTATTATGGATAAGGTTAGTGTGATTAGAGACTTTAGAATGACTAATTTAGCCCCAACCAATTAGCCCTTTCCTAATACTCATAGAATAGGTTAGTGGGGGCATTTTGGACCTTACCATAATAGGACAAATAGCCCCATATGGCCAGCCACTTTGGGAGAGGATAGGCTCAAGTTTATTTCATTATTCTCATCCACACTCTCTCTCTTGTTCTTCCCCAAATTCCTAGAGAGCAATCCCTAGCAATTTCTCCACCAAATCCTTACATTTCGCCACCAAATCTTCTTCTTTCCTTCTCCATTCTAGCCAAGGAGGAAGCTACCCAAGTTTGGGAGGATTCGGAGCTCGTTTGTGTCCTTTTGGAATCTCTACGTGTCGGTGTCGCTCCGGGAAGGCTTTTTTTCGATTCGATCTACCGGGAGGTATAAACCCCTTCTTCTTTTCATTTTCTCATACATATAGATCTATTTTGAACCCATAGGAATGACCCCCATAGTTGTATCTCCATTTGTGTCCATTTCGTGTCCATTTGGAGGTCATAGGAGTGTCCTTTGTGTTGTGGTTGTGTCCATGTGGGAAAATCCCAAATTTGGACACACTATATGTTGTTGTTATGTATGAATGAATTATTACATGTTTAATCTCATATTTTTGTATTGGAGATGTGTTCTATAGTGTCTCATATATATATATTAGTGTAGAGAGTGAGTTCTTGATATATTATGTTATATACTTGTGTTCTTTTGTCTCAAACTACCAAAATCCGTCATTATTTTTATTCACGTTTTTAATTTCAGCACTAACTTAGAAATGTCATAACTTCTAGATCAAAGCTCCGTTTAATCTCTCATTTTTTTAAAAGAAGCGTATTGAAGTTAGCTTTCGAAAAACATGTATTAATAGGCCTAATTCTTTCTGTAACTTTCTGGAGAATTATTTGAGTGTCAGCTGTACGAAAGACAAACGCGTTCTCGGTCTTTTCGCGATTCCGGGAGTTTCCGAAAACGAAAACGCGATCCGTTTGAAGTTTCGGAAAGCTAACACATAGATCTATAACATACTTTAATCCTAAATTTTAATTCATGCTAAGATTGTACAGTATTGATTATTAGTAGGAGTTACTATTCGGCATATGCATTTTGTGCACCATTGTGTGTAATATAATGTTCTATTTGATTTTAACCCATATTAATGTATATACATTATGTAATTAAATAGAAAATGCAAGCATGAGTAAATGGTTAAATAAATGATGTATGAGGTGTAAGTATCCTATCTAATGTAAGCATGTATAAGTATGGCTTGTAATGAATATGTAGGTTCCATAGTATGTAATATATGGTGCATATAGTGGTGCAAGAGAATAAATGAATGATGAATGAATACAAGCATGAATATAATGTAATAATAGATGTAATGTATGCAATATACAAGTTAATGAGATGTAATGTTCTATGTTAACACAAATCCTATATTACCTCATGTACCCCCTTACACTATGTTGACACTATCACACTTGACACATTGTTCACTTACACTTTGACACTCTTTGATATGTATACACTATGTATGCCCATTTAACCCTCACTTGCCCCTTTTCCATGTTCACATACACACACATAGCCTCTTAAATAAGTATTTATGAATATAGTTAACTTAGCTATGTATGTATATTATATATATGTTAGCATATTGTGTTGTAATATATAAGTTTATATAACCATTTGAAATGCCATGATTATAGACCTAATGTTGAATACCAATATATGCATGTGTATATGTGTAGACATATATAGCTTAAAGTAATAGATTACCTAGTGTATATCCAATGTGAATTCTTGCTTATTTGGGTATTGAATAATTACATGCTATATAGAGTTGGGTGTATGTTGGCTTGTATAGCCTTGTATTGATGTGTGCCTGCTAGGATAGTCTTGGTTAGGCCTAGTAAGACTTACTAGGTTAGAACATGACCTAGTTTGACCTAGTTTGACTAGTGCAGTTGACCAGAGTTGACCAAGGGTTGACTTTGGCCTAGTTTGACCTAGATTCATGTAGAATGTATTGTAGTGCTTTATATTACCCTTCTGGATATGTTATGACTTGTGCTGTTCTAATTAGGAGCCAGACACCTCTCCTCGGACAGTATCTTTACCTTGGACATTCAGATATCAGGCGAGTACATTCACTGATAGTTTTCATTGTCTTGATATCTACTATATCCGATTCAGTCGTAGTATTTTACTTGATTTTCGATACGATGGTTCACGGACTAGTATACGTCGGATCCTGTCATGAGATGTTATTTTTGGACTTTCTTGGTATATGGGTATGAGATATTTCTGTGTTCCTGTACTTGTATAGACATTGATTTGGGAGTGGGCTGGCCCCCTGCTCTCGAACCTTCTGTCATGACATGCCATGTCCGGATCCGTGATACTACTCGGGGACAGGGGAATTATTAGGGGTTATGTGATCAAAGCCTCCCTGTAACTATATTTTGCTAGCGCCACCCTCACCTCACGTAGGGTGTAGCAGATACCCCCTTGCCAGTTATCTAGGTTGGACGGCATGTCTCTCCGTTGAGGTCATCGCAGATTGCCGGGCCAAGTGGATAACCATCTCTTGCTTCCCTAGCCGATCACATATCGCTCTAATAGTTCAAATTACCTTTTACATTTATTAGCCTATCTTATATTCCAGTTCAGCATTACTTTCTGTACTTCTCACCATGCTATGATTCTATTACTCACATGCTCTACCTATTTTTATACTGTACCATGGTTATAGGACTAAGTTCTGTTTGAAAGAAGGGTTACAACCCCGGTCCTTGTTTGGTTTAAGAGTTGTAACTCGACTTTCAAATGGTTCCCAAGTCGCCGATATCTTTGTCTTGTATTTTATTATTACTGTCTCTTATAGTATTTCTCAATTCATATGAAACTGCTGTTGGTGTTTGTACTTGCTCATTTTCCTCACAGGATACGTTGACAAATTTTACAGATAGCTTGGAAATTGCCTGCTAGCCTAGAGGAGACCCATTAGAGGTTGTTTAGTTAGCTATTCTCAGTTGTCTGGAGTTGTATTTATTTTATGGATTACTGTATTTAAGCTTTGAGATGTATTCTGAGTTTGTACCTTAGACACTTAGACTTCTATCTGTTGTATCTCTTTTCGATTTCATGTTTTATCTATCTTCCTTTATGCTCTTCCTTAGATGTGATTGAGTTTACATTCTGCTATGTCACCCCCATTCGGGGAGTATAAACTGTTTAGTCTTATACTGTTAGATGCATTGAGACCTAGGACAGCGTTCTACCGCCGACACTGCGACGTAGGCTGGACGTTGTTACGTTCTCGTGCCCTAACTCTAGGGTGCGGGTCGTGACACGTTTTTAGTGGTGGCCCATGCAGGTCGAGTTTGTGTAGTGGTATTCGAACTAGAGTACCACTACAGCCTGCAGTAGGATTAGGATATATTTTTTAAGATACTCAATCACAATTAGGATCCCTTGAGAGATTCCTGGGACGACCCTTGAGAATCTTGTTTAACTCCGATTTGAAACTCTTTTCTTTTTCCTTGATTTGATGTATCTTTACTTTCTGCTATTGAATTTGATTTTGATGGATTATTATTGAATTTGAGTTTGTATTTATTGATTTTGATGAAGATTGTTGAAATTTGAATCTTGATGTTAGCTATAGCATCCGAGTTTGTAGTTATATGATTTGAAGGATTTTGTTCATTTCTGAATTTTGATGTTCGTTGATAAATTTGATTTTTTTTGGTATTCATTGTTGATTTAATTTAATTTTTGGCAAGATAAAATTATATGGGCTAGGTCATCTAAGTTATGGAAATCTTGTCTTCTATAGTCACATTAGCCAGCATGGTGAGGACATATAGTCACATTTTGGATATATTTCTCGGGTGGGGGAATTTAAGATTTTCGCAGCCAAGCTAGCGGCATCGCAAAAATGTTAAATACCATGATTCTAGAGGTATGTGCATAAGTCAAGGACTGTGATTATCGTAGCCTTGCTCACTAGTATGACGAGGATTTAGAGTACCATGATTTTGGATAGACGCATATGATTATCAGATTGTACCTTAAATATTTTCGAACATATTTTTGCTACTTTTGTTTCAGTCATTCAAAAAAAAGGAGAAGAGAAGGAATTATTGTTGTTTTGTTTTGTTTTGTTTCTCATTGTTTACTTAGGATGTAGCTTTAGCTATTTTTATAAACCTTGTGTAACTTCTTACAAAAATTTATTTCTTCTTAATACAATAAACCAATGATTTTGCTAGGCCTTATTTTGGATTTGGTATTATAATTCTTGTTTCAAAAAAAAATGGGTCCCTCTTTTAAATAGATAAGCAGAACAGATTCTATTATCATTCTTTTCCTGCCAATATTTTTACTACCATCATTCCTTGTCTTATATACCTGTCCTGATTATATCAATTCCCTGTCTCGTATATAATTCTGTCAGCTATACCTTGACAACTCTTGAATCTTTATATCATTTTGCCTGAGAAATGTTAAGGAAGTGACGTAAATTATGTAGCTCAGAGAAGACGTAACTGGTTATTTAATGATGATCTAAAGGAAATCAAATGTGGAGTGTTCCATATGAAAATTTGAGATAGAAATATGGTAAAGGTCTCGAATAGAATAAAGAGATGTATACTGCCAATCTGGAAACAATTATATTTAGAGAAATTTTGGGGTTATGAGATAGTTTATAGGTGTATTCAAAACTAATGAGGATATCAGAGGTCAACCTAGTTTTGAGAACTTAGAAAATCTTGGTTATTGATTCTGGGGAAACTTTTACTCTGAGGCTATGTAGAAGGTTAGTAATGGAAAAGAGAAGTTAATTGTGTTTAATAAGGATATTAAACAAGATGTTGCGAGGAAATGACTAGGAATAGAAAGAGCACAAAGTTATAGAAGTTTAGAGATTGTTGTGAAATATTTTTAGGAGAATAATATTCAAGGGTGTATGTCGAAGAAAATACGGAAGTTGATTTTATGATGAAAGATAAGTTTTGTAAGGCCTAGAGATTTAAATTAAATAATACGAGGAGAACAATTTGAACAAGTTCAAGGAATTCGTAAACGGTATTTAGAGGTTTTGGGTCAAATTTAAGACAAGGTGAAAGAACTTAGAAATTTAAATAAATGGTTAATATTGATTCCTAAATGTGAGGGCTGTGCTTCAAGAGTGATGTTTGGAAATTGGGAATTGCCTACGGTAGTCATGGTAAGGGTTTAAGTAAAGGTTAAATTTTCATATGGAGACTGGTGAGGTAAAGATATGATTGGCAATTTATGACCAGATGAACTTAAGAGTATCAGAAGCAGATGACCAACTCGATCTTCATTATTTTTGTGCATTAATTACCACCTCTTGAACTCCCACTTTCTAATTGAGATCCTTGACGTTCCTTATCGTGACTTTGATATTCGGAATGTAATACTAGCTGTTACCCTCCAACAAATATTATATGCAAGATCTAGACGAGCTCACCTTCGTGTAGGTATATCATGTCCCACTAAAATTCGTCTTCTTGTACTCTATTTTCTTGATATAATTTTCTGGTCAACTGGCTAAACTATAACCTCTACCATTATACTAAATTTCTTCTTATTTCAATTAGAAATTCAGCCTTGACTCAATTCTTTCGACCCGACATGTGATGGTGTTCTGCTTGTTTCCTTAGATATTGGGTAGGTTAGAGGCTCTAGAAGAAGTACTATCGATCTTAAATTTCAAGGACAAAATTTTTCTAAGGTGGGTAGAGTTGTAGCACCCAGTTTCCCAAATGAGGGTAATTTTGAAATTTCGTGTTTATAATTATTTTAATAATGATATTTAATTCATGATATGATTTTTGGTGATTTTAAATCATTTTAAAATTATTTAAATCAATGACTTGGGGTTTTGACGTTTTGCTAGTGAAACCCTAGAGACTATTTGACCTAGAGCCTAACCATGTGATTATGATATTTTAATGTCATTTTTGGCCTAAGAATATTTTTTGCATTTGACCTCTTTGAATTATTTTGATATTATTTTATTATTTATGATATTGTTTTGGGGTTATTTGAGTCGGATTCGAATTTCAACTCAATCCGACTTGAAACGGGGACCCGGGGGTAGTTTGACTCTAGTGGGACCCACACACTAGATAGGCATGGCCCATATGATATTAATTTTAGTCCACATGATAGAAATATTTTAGTTAGAGGTTAGACTAATTATTATGGATAAGGTTAGTGTGATTAGAGACTTTAGAATGACTAATTTAGCCCCAACCAATTAACCCTTTCCTAATACTCATAGAATAGGTTAGTGGGGGCATTTTGGACCTTACCATAATAGGACAAATAGCCCCATATGGCCAGCCACTTTGGGAGAGGATAGGCTCAAGTTCATTTCATTATTCTCATCCACACTCTCTCTCTTGTTCTTCCCCAAATTCCTAGAGAGCAATCCCTAGCAATTTCTCCACCAAATCCTTACATTTCGCCACCAAATCTTCTTCTTACCTTCTCCATTCTAGCCAAGGAGGAAGCTACCCAAGTTTGGGAGGATTCGGAGCTCGTTCGTGTCCTTTTGGAATCTCTACGTGTCAGTGTCGCTCCGGGAAGGCTTTTCTTCGATTCGATCTACCGGGAGGTATAAATCCCTTCTTCTTTTTATTTCCTCATCCATATAGGTCTATTTTGAACCCATAGGAATGACCCCCATGGTTGTATCTCCATTTGTGTCTATTTCGTGTCCATTTGGAGGTCATAGGAGTGTCCTTTGTTTTATGGTTGTGTCCATGTGGGAAAATCCCAAATTTGGACACACTATGTGTTGTTGTTATGTATGAATGAATTATTACATGTTTAATCTCATATTTTTGTATTGGAGATGTGTTCTATAGTGTCTCATATATATATATTAGTGTAGAGAGTGAGTTCTTGATATATTATGTTATATACTTGTGTTCTTTTGTCTCAAACTACCAAAATCCGTCATGATTTTTATCCACGTTTTTAATTTCAGCCCTAACTTAGAAATATCATAATTTCTAGCTCAAAGCTCCGTTTAATCTCCCATTTTTTAAAAGAAGCGTATTGAAGTTAGATTTCCAAAAACATGTATTAATAGACCTAATTCTTTCTGTAACTTTCTGGAGAATTATTTGAGTGTCAGCTGTACGAAAGACAAACGCGTTCTCGGTGTTTTCGCGATTCCGGGAGTTTCCGGAAATGAAAACGCGATCCGTTTGAAGTTTCGGAAAGCTAACACATAGATCTATAACATACTTTAATCCTAAATTTTAATTCATGCTGAGATGGTACAGTATTGATTATTAGTAGGAGTTACTATTCGGCATATGCATTTTGTGCACCCTTGTGTGTAATATAATGTTCTATTTGATTTTAATCCATGTTAATATATATACATTATGTAATTAAATAGAGAATGCAAGCATGAGTAAATGGTTAAATAAATGATGTATGAGGTGTAAGTATCCTATCTAATGCAAGCATGTATAAGTATGGCTTGTAATGAATATGTAGGTTCCATAGTATGTAATGTATGGTGCATATAGTGGTGCAAGAGAATAAATGAATGATAAATGAATGCAAGCATGAATGTAATGTAATAATAGATGTAATGTATGCAATATACAAGTTAATGAGATGTAATGTTCTATATTAACACAAATCCTATATTACCTCATGTACCCCCTTACACTATGTTGACACTATCACACTTGACACATTGTCCACTTACACTTTGACACTCTTTGATATGTATACACTATGTATGCCTATTTAACCCTCACTTGCCCCTTTTCCATGTTCACATACACACACATAGCCTCTTAAATAAGTATTTATGAATATAGTTAACTTAGCTATGTATGTATATTATATATATGTTAGCATATTGTGTTGTAATATATATGTTTATATAACCATTTGAAATGCCATGATTATAGACCTAATGTTGAATACCAATATATGCATGTGTATATATGTGTAGACATATATAGCTTAAAGTAATAGATTACCTAGTGTATATCCAATGTGAATTCTTGCTTATTTGAGTATTGAATAATTGCATGCTATATAGAGTTGGGTGTATGTTGGCTTGTATAGCCTTGTATTGATGTGTGCTTGCTAGGATAGTCTTGGTTAGGCCTAGTAAGACTTACTGGGTTAGGACATGACCTAGTTTGACTAGTGCAGTTGACCAGAGTTGACCAAGGGTTGACTTTGATCTAGTTTGACCTAGATTCATGTAGAATGCATTGTAGTGCTTTATATTACCCTTCTGGACATGTTGTGACTTGTGCTGTTCTAATTAGGAGCCAGATACCTCTCCTCGGACAGTATCTTTACCTTGGACATTCAGATATCAGGCGAGTACATTCACTGATAGTTTTTATTGTCTTGATATTTACTATATCCGATTCAGTCGTAGTGTTTTACTTGATTTCCGATACGACGGTTCACGGACTAGTATATGTCGGATCCTGTCATGAGATGTTATTCCTGGACTTTCTTGGTATATGGGTATGAGATATTTCTGTGTTCCTGTACTTGTATAGACATTGATTTGGGAGTGGGCTGGCCCCCTGCTCTCGAACCTTGTGTCATGACGTGCCATGTCCGGATCCGTGATACTACTCGGGGACAGGGGAATTATTAGGGGTTATGTGATCAAAGCCTCCCTGTAACTATATTTTGCTAGCGCCACCCTCACCTCACGTAGGGTGTAGCAGATACCCCCTTGCCAGTTATCCAGGTTGGACGGCATGTCTCTCCGTTGAGGTCACCGCGGATTGCCGGGCCAAGTGGATAACCATCTCTTGCTTCCCTAGCCGATCCCATATCGCTCTAATAGTTCAAATCACCTTTTACATTTATTAGCCTATCTTATATTCCAGTTCAGCTTTACTTTCTGTACTTCTCACCATGCTATGATTCTATTACTCACATGCTCTACCTATTTTTATACTGTACCATGGTTATGGGACTAAGTTCTATTTGAAAGAAGGGTTACAACCCCGATTCTTGTTTGGTTTAAGGGTTGTAACTCGACTTTCAAATGGTTCCCAAGTCGCCGATATCTTTGTCTTGTATTTCATTATTACTGTCTCTTATAGTATTTCTCAATTCATATGGAACTGCTGTTGGTGTTTGTACTTGCTCATTTTTCTGACAGGATACGTTGACAAATTTTACAGATAGCTTGGAAATTGCCTGCTAGCCTAGAGGAGACCCATTAGAGGTTTTTAGTTAGCTATTCTCAGTTGTCTGGAGTTGTATTTATTTTATGGATTACTGTATTTGAGCTTTGAGATGTATTCTGAGTTTGTACCTTAGACACTTAGGCTTTTATCTGTTGTATCTCTTTTCGATTTTATGTTTTATCTATCTTCCTTTATGCTCTACCTTAGATGTGATTGAGTTTACATTCTGCTATGTCACCCCCATTCGGGGAGTATAAACTATTTAGTCTTATACTGTTAGATGCATTGAGACCTAGGACAGCGTTCTACCGCCGACATTGTGGCGTAGGCTGGGCGTTGTTACGTTCTCGTGCCCTAACTCTAGGGTGCGGGTCGTGACACGTTTGGCTCCTAATCAGAACAGTACAAGTCACAACATGTCCAGGTAATAAAATAAGATACTATGATGCAGTCTACATGGTATTAGGTCAATCCTAGACCAAAGTCAACCCTGGTCAACTTCAGTCAACTAATAGTCAAAGTTAGGTCAACCTAGACTCAATGAAGTCTAACTAGACCTAAACAGTCTGCCCTAGCTAGTACACACCATACACTAATCTATAGGGTATTACACATGTGTGTATTTCATACACACAAACCACTCAAGGGTGCCCTAGGCTATGTCATCTAGGTTATAGGCCATAGGCCCTATCCCATAGGCAAATAGCCAAACACTAGGCCATATATCTATGTACCCACATATATATATATATATATATATATATATATATATATATATATATATATATATATATATATATATATATATATATATATATATATATATATATATATACACATATATGCCTAGGCAATGCAACATTGATTTCTATTTACCTTATCACTTTACACTATCATACTCCACATTCACATATTCACTAGGTTAGATATATATGTATGTATATATATATATATATATATATATATATATATATATATATATATATATATATATATATATATATATATATATATATATATACACAACATAGAGGGAAATATGTATATTGAAGATAATGTGTGTGTATATTTGAGAGTGTGTGTGTGTGTACATGTAGTGGACTGTGTGTGGGAGTGTCCTATGTACAGGACCCATAAAAGTGTGCATGTGCATATGTGTGTGTGGTATATCAGGCTGTGTGTGTGAGTGAAATGCAATCCCAGGTTTATGTCTGCACCCAACAACCTATATGGCTTAAGAACCCAATCCCAGGAAACCAAGTGACAGGGAACAGTGTACAAAGTGTCTCATGTTCAGTGTTTAGGATAGTGTACAGGTGTATAGTATCTCAGTTTTTGTAACAGGGATGTAAAAATAGTGTACATTTAGGCAATTTAGAGCTGGTGTGTGTGTGTGATTGGTTGACAGTGCTTTAAATCAAAACAGCCCAGGTTTTTATTAAAACAGTTTCAATATATATTGGCCATTCATTCTCAGGTTTTAGCACAAGGTGACAGTGTCTCAAGGTTAATTAAGGAATTCAAATCAGTGAATACAAAAGTCCCAGGTTTGGGACTTGTGTTCCTTGTGTACAGGAAACCAAAATGACATAATTTAGCCTATTAATCTCAGGAATTCCAAGAATCAAAATCTCAGTTTTAGGCTCATGTGCAAGGGTGTCAAGTGTTATAGCTAACATGTGTGTCTCAATTCAAGTGACACTATGTGGCATTAGACTCAGGAATTGTGGAGTGAAACACAAACAGTGAGTGTAAAGTTCTCAGGATTTAACAAACCAATTTGACAGTTCAATAAAAATGAATCAGTAGCAACCCAAAAACGAATCCAAAAACCTATTGCTCACACAAATCACAATTTAGCATGGTCCTCAGTCATTACACATGTGGGTGAACTAACCTAAAAACTTAACATCATTTAAAACATGTAATAAACAATTTAAAACTCAAAAAATCAACGCAGTTCAGTGAGTATCAGTGCGTATCAGCCTATTTGGGAAATTTAATGAATTCGACCCTAATTAAACATCTAAATCAAAATTAATAGGTTGGTAAATAGTGTCACATAAGTGTAGGTGTCTTGAGAGTCGTTTCGTGTCCAGAAATCATGACACAGGCGTGTCCAATACGTTGCAAACACGTAGGGTGCACCCAGTGTTGCACAGTGTCGTGCACGCATGCACTCGAGTGTAGGACACGACACACGATACTTCGTGTCACGTGCATACACCCACGTGGTCGCCTAGGGTAGGGCTACACGTGGGATTGCATGACACGTGTCCAAGACGTGTCTACAGAGGACACGGACGCACATTGTGCGTGTGTCTGTGCACGTTCAGCCGCCTGCGCGTGACAGCGCGCGGCCAGTGCGGGCGCGATTGCACCGCGTGTACTCAACCATCTGCTCCCAAATTTTGGGAGCATGATGTCAGACGTTGCCCCCCTGATCTACACAAAAAATTGTGTCCTGAAGTGTCATGTGTCACGAGATATGGACCCCAATAGGCAGGACACAGGCGTGGGGTTCGTGCACGTGTCCAAGGCCAAAAACTCGACACAAACCGACACAAAATGTATAACACCCTTCACAAAAGTTCATACACACACCTAGATCTACAGATATATGTAATTGGAATTTCAAAATTTGAAAATAAATTCCTAAGAAGCATTTCTACAAACACCTATATTCCTATTATGATACGTGTCCGATACGGACACGAAATGGACACAAATTGTGCCCAAATCTCGGATAAAGCTAGGGAATCCTTAAACCTAGCCCTATATGCAAAGAAAATAGGGAAAACAATAGGTTTAATTGGTTTACCTATTGAGTGTCAATACTCAAGAAAGGCTTCAAATGGAATGATTCCAAATAGCAACTCCCAAGCTCCAAATGGCATACAAACTGAGGTGAACCTCCAGAATCAGTAAACAAACAAAAATTAGATCCTAATTCAAAAGACTAGGGTTAAAAAGGAGTTGAAATGAATTAAATAGGATTTTAGGGGAATGGGAAAATACCTCTCCTTCCAAAACTAGGTCAAGAACAAAAGAGGCAAGAACACACTAAGAGGATACTTATAGGCAAGGGGAAAACCTAATTGTGGCTGCCATGGTGGGGTTTAGTTTGGTTTTGGGCTTAAGTCATGGGCCTATGGCTTAATTGCAAGTCTTGAAATTGGTAAATCACAAGTCATTGAGTTAAGCCATGATTCATGAAACCATTTCACTTAACTTAACCTTCCTACTTTAAAACTAATTTCTAATAACTAAAAGTAGGTTGACCTAAGTTAGACTAGGGTCACCATAGCTAGGGTTAGCTTCTAGGCTAGTCTACAAGTCTCAACTAGTCAAGTCAAAAATCATAATCACCAATCCAATAATTAATCAAATTATTCTAATAAATCAAAATGACCAAATTACCCCTAGGCTAAAAATGATAAATAGATATTCCAAATCACAGGGTCAGGCTCTAGGTCAGACTGTCTCTACGGTTTCACTAGCTGCACATCAAAATCACAAGTCGTGATTTTTTTACAATAGTTTTAAATGATTAAAAAATCACCAAAAATCATATTATTATTTAAATATCATAATTAAATAATTAAAAACACAAAATTCCAAAAGTACCCTCATTTAAAAAACTGGGTGTTACTTCATGTAATTAAACACAGAGAATTGTTCATTCTCCTACATGTAACAAGGAGAATGACATTCTCCGTGTAAGTTAAAACGGAGAATGTCATTCTCCGTGTTACTTAAAATGGAGAATGACATTCTCCGTGTAGATTTAAACGGAGAATGAACAATCTCCTGCAACATAAAACGAAGAATGGCCATTTAACTGCAATAAAACATGGAGAATTACAAATCACAAATTTTAAAAAGAGAAGATTTTACCTTGTGTCGCATCCTTTTCAATCGCTTCTTTATTCAACAATTCAACCTTCTCTTGAAGCTCTTTTTTCTCCTCAACAAGCCTGTTATTTGCTTTTCTAAGCTGCTCCGTTATTTGCACTGTTATAAAACAAACAAGAATGAAAGGTACGA
>JANAVB010027846.1:0-31741 GCA_029216955.1 Iris pallida | reverse complement strand
ATTTCATTTACTTTTCGATGTTATATTCTCATAAAATTAAAACTAGTGGAAAGATATCTGTGTCTATTTTTTGTCCAATTGTCCACGGATGGGATTCTTTACGGTTTGTCTGAGGCGTCTTTTCTATAAAAAGGTGTTCAGACTGAACCAAATCTTTCTTGTGCAAGTTTTTATCAACTTTCGGACCACTTTGAACCTTCCTATATGTTGGAAAGAATCTAGACATCCTAATATTTCCATTGACTATACTTTTGCAGTATTTTACTGAGTTTACTATTTTTATCAAATCCGGACCTGTCACCGTAATGTCAAAATATCAAAAATTCATATATTCTATGTGTCAAATGCTTCGAAACTTCATGAGAATTGTCCAGAATTATTGTTGTGCATGTTTTGATAAGAATAAATATTTTTAATTTTATACTATTTTTCCAGAATTGATATTTATAGAAATTTTGTTGCTTCTAGAGCCAAACTATGGAACAAGTCTAAGTATATTGATGTAGAATCTATACAAGACTTGTATACATATTTTTATGAATAAATATGTTAACAATTATTATAGAATATTTATAATTATTTTTACAGAAATAAATGAGATATTTTTATTTTATTAAAGTTTTACTTTATCATATAGATTTAATACTATATATGCTAGATTGATATAGTAGTTTGATACTAGTTTCCTTATAATAATGTAGTCTAAAATTTATTATAAATATTTAGTATATTTTTGCAGAAATAAATATTATATGTTTACCTTATAAAAATATTTTATTATATTGATTTAATACCATATATGATAGATTTAGGTCATATATATAGTAAGTGCTAGTTTCGTAGATTATGTCTAGTATGGACTATATATAGTAAGTTATAAATAATGTGTGTTTAGGCATAGATATATCATTGATAGTTGGAATTATTTATTATAGGAGTGTGTGACGGACGTAGCATGGATCTCAGAACTAGACCGTCATATTCGTAATTGGAAGTTGTAGGCAAGTATACCCTGCCAATGTTACAGTTCTTGTCTCTTCCTTTATTGTTGTTTTTTTCTTGTTTTTAACATTTAGGACGTAGGAATAGTCGATACTTTGCATCTGAATTGTGTTCGGGTGCCGATGTCGTTATATAGATATCGGATATCGAACACTAGGCATGGTGATGCATTTTATTCATGTTTCATTGACACGATAGACCGTAGGACACTGACACGTTCATGATACAGATTCTAAATAAGATATTTGTGGTTATGGACTTCGTAATAGGCTACAGGATTTAATGCTTGTACTTGAGATCTACTGGACTTGACTGGATAGATCTAGATCAAGGGATGGAGAAAACATACCATCATATCAGGCTTCCTTGACACGTTTGGCCTTGTTTCTATAGTCGGGACTTGCTTGTTACCTAACTCGTTTGTACTTTCTTTATACCCGAGCTTTGGTGTTCCTTGACACGTTTGCGCAAGGTACCACGATACGGTGCCTTGGGTGTGAGTTGCTGAGGTGCTTGTGAGCCTCAGAACTTAAAGCCTGAAATCCGAAAAGTGTTCACTCGTGCATTTCACATAGATGGTTATGGTAGTTACCCTTTAGTATTTGTATTCTCTCTTTATTGTTACTTTGGCATGTATATAGTACCTTATACATTCCTCTAAGGACCTGGTGATTCTCTAGGTAAAGGTTGTGCAGAGATAATTCGTGATCATGGAGGTGTTGCTATTTTTGATTCAGGTATTTATCATGATTTCATATTTTATCCATTATTTGTATTTCGCTATTTAGCCTAGTTCTGTAGACCTATATTTTCTTCAGGTCTACTCAAACATATATGTTAATGGGCTGCAGAAAATCATACATTATTTATTTATATTATATTCTATGGAATGAGATAGATATATATTAGTTGATTTGATAGACATATTTAGAAAATCAAGACAGCTTATACGTATTCGAACTAGGCCAGAGTCTATTTGATATGTAGCTGGCATGTATACGTATCATAGTCCTTCGTATTTTGGGACTGGGCGTTACACATGTCTCCCAACATATTTTTCCTATGTAAACCTATGCCTCACCAATTTTCTCAAGGGTTTTTCATATATTAAAACCATATCAAATCGAGTGCACCTTTTTTTTTCTTTTTTTCTCACGCACGCAAGGTTCTGTACCAACCGACAGAAACCCAATAAAATTGACACTTCAAGACCTTCCACCACCTCAAACGCCTCCTCAAGACCTTTCCTTAACACCCCAGTAAGCCCCCGCACGACTGCAACATTTTTGGTGGGCAGTAGAAGCCACAAACCCAAGCCCTAGTAGTCGATTCAATTCTGAATTGGTCGCAGCAGATATACCGACTTGTAACCGAGATTTCATCTACTTTCTGATGTTTGTTTGTCACAAAACCAAAACTAACTTCTAGATCTGCGTGTCTACTTTGATCTCCAATTGGCCATCTACGTGGTTCCGTACAGTATGTCAGTGACATTCATTTTATGAACATGTGTCCAGGCCAAACCAATTTTGTTGCATGCCGCGTACGAGTTTGCGATTCGTATTTTTCTCGTCGAGTGCGAATACGTACGAGGTACGTATATTTTTTATATAAAAATGTTTTATTATAAAATACCTTCATAAAAGATAGTAATAGTTTTCAAAAATAATATACAATCATTTTATTTGCTTTAAGAGACTAATTTATTTATTGATCAAATATAGTAGCCATTTAGAAAACTATAATTAGGAAATATTTGCAAAAAACTAATACATGTATAATTGCATTTTCGAAATAAAATATTATTATTCTTTTACTATTTTGAAAAAGATATTTTAAATATTGTTAATTTAACATAAAATTTATTTACGGTGAAAATGATTTATCGGCTTATTTAAATAATTTTAAATTTAAAGATAGAATTTATCTATATTATTTTGGTTTGAAATTTATTTGGTTTAAAGAGATAATTCTAAATCATTTATTAAAATGATATTGTTTATTGGATAGCTTTAAAATGGTTATTGAATTAAATGATGAGATTTTTCTAGTTTATATTTTGAGATATTATTGAATTGATTTAAAGTAATTTAAATAAAAAGCTGAAATTATCTATTGAGGAATTTATAGTATTCTAATCCATATCCAATTGGAGCCACCACCTCCTATATAAGGACCTCCTATTTAAGGAGAGCCCCCTTTTGCCTTTCTATAATTTCCAACAAATCCAAATTTTCCACCAGAACCGTACATCGTGTCTGTGTCATTGCCTTTATACTATAATTTCGATTACAATTACAATTATGACTCCATCGTGTCCGACACCCCAGACACGACGGCAGCCTCCAACCATCAAACCTAATACAGACCACATCCAACTCTATCACCTGGACCACCGCCGCGGCAGCCGACACCAACCACCACCACTGTGTCCCCTCCAAGCCAAGCGACCCCTTCCACCCGTCGACACTCTGGCCGATCACCTAAACCCACGCCACCACCCAGCCTGACTCGCACAGCACCCGGCCTCCTCGATCTCCCTACCTCCGTCCAATAACTGACCTCCGCCAACAACCACCATCCGCACCTCTACCAACCGCCAAGTACCATCGGACCGGCCATTGCCACCCGCTCCGACCATGGATCCGATCACCATCATCGCCCAAAAGAAACCAAAAACATAGAAAACCCTTACCTCCGCCACCGGTGCCGCGAACCCTCTGATCTCGTCGACGCTCGTCGATGGACCACTCCTTTCGCCTAGATCGGGCCGCCCTCCGCGTGGAGAGCCGCTCCCATCAGAGAGCAAATGACGACCACCCATGGCCCGAAGAGCGCCGAGCAACACCCTGCCCGTCGGCCCGAGCCCGGCGTCGGTCGGCGGCTTTTCCTTTAGCAGCGCCACCGCGCAGCTCCACTTCTCCGTCGCGCTCAGCCACTCCTCCGCCGAGCCCTATGTGGTAACTCTCTGTCTCTCTCCTCGTCTCTTCTTCTCACACCCCTTCTCTGTCCCCCGCTCGATTTCTTCTCTTCACCCCTCTCGAAGCCTCTTTTGCTTTTCTAACTCCTCCTCTCTCTCTCTTCTTACTTCATGAAGAAAGCTGAAGTCATTTAATTGCTTAGTTATTTTATGTTCTCTTTCACTTTCTTTCAATGTTTTAAAAACCGGACCGATAATCGAACCGAAAATTTTTTGGTACAGGTCTAACCGTGGTTCAACCGGGTCTGACCGGTTCAACCATGGTTCAATTTTTTTTAATATTAAATTTTTTTAAGGCTATGAGATAGTTCATTGGTAGCTCCTCACAGCAGCAATAAATCCCATCACAAGTCTCGTTCACTACTTCCATACACCACCTCATGTACACAAATCCCATCATGTCTCATTCACCACTGCCATACATAACCTCATGTACACTCCACCCCAACCATTCTAACACCCAATGGTGTATTGAAGACCCCCTCCTCTTTCTTCTTCCTACTTCATCCCTGCTCACTTCAAAGTTCAAATAAAGGCTATCATCACCGCTTCAGCTTCACATAACCCTATCAGCATCTTCTTCTCCATCTATTTCTTTACCAAAAGCCTGCACCACCACTATGCATATCTCCATCCTCCTACACCTCCCTTTCTCGCCACAAGCAGTCTCTCTCCATGCTCGAGCACTGGCTCCACAAGCAGTCTCTCCCCCTGCTCGAGCACTGGCTCGGTGAAGCAGTACTCCGACGTCCATCAGCCTCCTGTCTTCGCACCGGTTGTAGGCGAGCAAACTTCAGATTTTTTAACATGAACCGGTCGGTTCAAATGTACACCGGTTCAAACGGTTCGTCGGTTAAACCCCGGTTTTATTAAAAACCGACGGTTTTTGAAAAAAATCCGGTTCAAGTCAAACCGAACCGATTTGTTTGCTAAATCCGGTCAGACCAGGTTCAACCGTCGGTCCGGTCCAGTTTTTACAACATTGCTTTCTTTTGGACTTCTGTGATGGATGTTGACTCTATACGAATACACAGTAGATACCTGCTGAAATTATTACCTTTATATAGTATTTATCCATTTTAGTATTTTCAACAATACATGCATTGTATACTACTTTGAAAGATAATCTAGTATTATTATTATCAGTAATTAGTATTATCTTTATCCTAATAATTTTTTTTACAAACATGTATATCAAATAATTTTCTAGAAATTATTTCGTAGCAAATTTATAATATTGAGTAGCCTAAAATATATTGTTATAATATTTTTTATGGTATTTTAACATATAGCTTCTTGGCCTAGAAAATTTACATTGGCAAAGATTAGATTTTTTTTCCCCTCAAATAACTATCTAGATTTTTAAGTGTTCTATACATTACTTGGACTAAAAAATACATTGTTACCTAGAAATAATATTTTTACAAACATAGAATTTTGGCTGGAAACAATTTTTATTTTTAAAATATTTTCTTAAAATTATTTTGGGAATAAAAAATTATATTATTATTTGGTGATGTCTCATCCATAGCTTTGGACCTACAAGTTATATTTTAACACAAATTAGGTTTCTGCGTTACAATGATTCTTATATCTTCAAGGATTATCTCAAACTATTTTAAACTAACGAATATTATAAATACTTTTCTAAAATATTATATGTACAATTCCCTCAAAGTTCTACGACCGTCATCATGTCCATAACAAATCTTATTTTTCCGAATCCCTCGTAAAATTTCGTACATCCTCCTAACGACCCTAGATAAATTAAATAATTTGGATCCTATGGAACAGCTCGTGCCCTCACCAGAGGCCCCTTGCGTACTTGTAACACTGAAGCCATATTTTGTGCCACCATGATCACCGCACCATACCAGGCGTCACACCAGACAAGACACCTTACCATTACTGTTTATTTACTTGTTCAATATCATGCATGCTTTTACTTATTATTTGTTTCTAGCAAATATAAAATTGTTCTTCCAAAACTGTATGTAGATGTAAATTAGTATGTTTTTCTATACCTTTTCTTTTATGCATTGAACTAGAGTTATGGGACCACCCTTTGCGTGTGTTGCATTCATTGGCCTCGACACTTGTGTGCCACGAAGTCGCGAGTCGCATATAGATACGGACTTGCGTGCTGACTGATCATTGGTGCGTACAGGCCTTGCGTTAGGATATAACTGCTAAAAGATTTGTTTAGAAGACCTAGCAGTTATTAAGACTAAAACAGTATCGTGGAAACGATTCATGTTGTGTGTCGTAGAGACGACGCATGTATAGTATCATGGGGAGGGAGGAAACATCTATTACCGTAGGTGCTATATTTTATTTTTATGCACATTTCGGGCTGATAGTGACTCAGATGAGCGCTACTTGCGGCCCAGGACAGATAGTGTCTCGTATGAGTGCTACGTGCTGCTAATCCTCTTTTATTTGTGTGGCTTATCATACAGCCCCTGCATAGAACGTTGTCTCCAAAAGTGTATGGTTTTACATAGAATGGTTAGAGACCTTATCTGTTTAGGTTTATGTACTTTTCTATTGAGCTATTTATATTCAGTTTATGGCATGATATTATGTGTCTTGTTATGTCCCTCTGAGAACCTGGTGATATCTCAAGGTGTGTTTTGTGACTTCCTGCAGGTGCTCTAGCTAAGGCCATGACTTACGCTCTATTCCGTCGAAATGTTGCTTTTGGGATCGTCATCCCTTCGTTCGACAAAATCACTTTCTTTGTATATTTCTTCCCTATTAACTTTAGTTGGTAGTGGATTTGTCTCCGCCCAACGATTGTATACATGACAAACTCAGAGTTGCTTTTATATCATTATTTATCTCCGTAGATAAGATTTAGTGTCTTGGCTTCCTACATTTTACTGCTTATGTATACTCGTATGTATACAGCTAGCATAATACGTTTCTAGTCCTTCTATTTTGGGACTGGGACTGATTTTTTGTGGTGGCCTATGCAGGTCAATTTTGTCACTTCGATTACGTTATTGTACCGATGTGAGCCTGCAACATAGGATTAGAATCTAGGAATCTCATCCATATGCTTGATCTCCTTCCTTGACTTCAAATTTCAAACTCTCGTTCGACTTTCTTGATTTATCTTGCTTGACTCATTCTACCGTAAATTCTCAGTTTCGTGCTTAGTGACAACTAGGAAGATGACTACACTCGTATATGCTCATAGGTCAACACATGGCTAGAAGAATTACATTGACAATTAGTATGCATTGACTTAATTGAGTTAAAAAGGCATTTATGCTTCCTAAAAGTATGATCTTAAGGTTTAGTAAATTCTAAGTTGGGTAGTAGAGATGGATTTTATTTTGATACTACTAAAGGATTGATAGATTGAGAAAACAAATGTTGATTTTGTAAAATTGTTATGATTTATTTGAGTATGAAATCATTTAAGAAATAGCTTAAGATTTTAAAATTTAGTGGTACAATTTACAAGTTTTTTATTGAGTTGAAGATGATAATAAAATTTTGGTTTAAAATATTTTGGAAGATATGAAATCGATTGAAGTAAAATTCAAATTTCAAATTTCAAATTTATATTTTATGATTGAATGAAAAGATTATTGAGTTTAAAGTTGGATTGATAACATTAAAAACTTTGGTGAAAATTTATTAGTGTTATGATAAAGGCTAATTTGAGATTGTTGGGGAGGTATTCACGAAAGGACCGATAGATTATATAAGATGGAGAAAACAAAATTTTATTTTGAAAGTTTTAGAAATACTTATGATATTTGGAATGTGAAAAAAATATCTTAAGTTTTTTTTTCTTTTGTGTCATGTGATTTAGGATAAACTAATTTAGATTTTGAGTTTAAGGTTTCGATTGCATATTAAATGTTGGTAAAAAAGGGAGAGAAAAGGTGTTGACAATATTCTAAAGGATTTCGAGATTGATTGAAGGAATTAAAATTTTAAAGTATGATTATATTTAACGACATAAAATTTGAAGTTTAGACTTGTATTGATAAGAAACCAAAATAGACATGGGTCACCTTAATAAGATAGAAGTATATCCCATTAGTTGCCATATCACCCACGACCATGATAATTGCACATACACAAGTGAAGTTAGTCATCTACCAACAATGTGATTATATTTTAACCTTGACTTGCTCGACCTTCCCTCAATTCTAAAAGTTTTATCGTAATCTTCTCGCTTGACACTTGGAAACGATTAGAACCATACCTTGAACAACCCCATCTAGGAGACTATCTTTTCTCTAGAAATCGTGTCCCTAACTCATGTTACTTTGACCTACTAGGTTCCTTGACTATCTTTAATCCATGCCTTAGCTTAATCCATTTTATTTTTGTGATAATCATTATTAGGAACTCCCACTTCCCATTTAGATCTTTTGGTGTCCTTACGTGACATTGATATTCGACACAAAACCAGCTGTTTCTTTCCAACAAATTTTACATGCAAGACCTAGACAAGACCACCTTTGTGTAGGTATATCATGTCCCACTAAATACGTCTCCTTGTACTCTATTTTTATGATGCACTTTTTGCTCATAAAGACTAAACTATAACTTTTACCATAATAGCGATATACCTTCCGACTATGATAAGGACTCAACCTTGACTCAATTCTTTCGACCCAATAATGAGGATGATCTACTTAATTTTCCTAAATGCTTAATTTTGTATTTTATCTTGACTGCTTAACCTTTGTCCTTTTATTGTCATGCCTTATCTTGAATTGCTTAGACCCATAACATCTTTTACTCTTCATGTTAATTAGCGACCCTTATTTACTATCCAAACCCGACCACGACCATTGACCTAACCATATTTCTTTTTCCCTTTGTTTGGCTTCCTCTTTGAGGATTTTCATTAAACTCCTCCGTGATTCATGTAACCTTATTTTTTTATATGATCCCCTTGTGCAAAGATAAAAATTTGACCATGACACCATATTATACTGATTAGATTAGAAAATATCATAGAGGACAAAAAAATATATATGAATGGATAAGAGGATACGCGCCATATATACGATCGGATTGCAGGTAGACACTATTAGATTAAAAATTAAGAAAATTGACATATAATGATAAAAGATTTGTTAAATGATATGACTAAAGAGAGTATATTCTCGATTGACAAATTTTCTTTCAAGATTTATCGAACATTGAAACAGACTTTTATTTTGAGGCTTATGGATATATTGATAAATGAGTACAAGCTTTCTAGTAAGAAGATTTTGTCCTTACTTCGACTAAATTGATTGAAGTTTGGAAATAGGAAAAAAAAAGGGAAAAGAAAAGCAAATTTAGGTTGAGGAAATATATAAATGTATGTTGGAAAAAGAAGGTTAGAGATTATTGAATTCAAAAAAAATGGACTTACAAAAATTTTATTACGAGATATAGGATTTAAAGATATTTTTATAAACTTTTTGGTTAATTTTAAGGATATGTTTCAAGGAAATTTTTGAGGATAAATGACGTGATAAGTATAGAAGGGACATTTATGATTATGTTAGAAGCACAACTTCGAAATTATGACGGATTATGACAATATCCACGCAAGTATAAATATTGAAGTTAATTGATCAAAATTTGAAAGTTATCCTTGAATTACATGGACTAGTGGTAGTATGATCGAATTTAGGTACTGATTAGGGTGTCATACATGTGATCACTTTCTATTCTATACCGAGATTTTTCCACTTAGTCCTCTAAATTGCAACTATGCAAATTGATTGTTTTCATTAGATTCCCTTATCAACTCCTTGCTTAAATAGTGATCGTATTTCGTATCGAGAAACTCTCGTGTTCCCTCAACCCTACATGTCCTAATTATTCCTAAATTTCGAGGACGAAATTATCTTAAGTTGGGTAGGATGTAACCCCCCTAAATTTCTACTATGATTTTTTATTTTTTGTATTTAATGGTATTTAATTTGTACTTCATATTTGTACACCGCGTACAAGTTTGCGATTCGTATTTTTCTCGTCGAGTGCGAATACGTGCGAGGTACATATATTTTTTTATATAAAAACATTTTATTATAAATTGCCTTCATATAAAAGATAGTAATAGTTTTCGAAAATAATATACGATAAACATTTTATTTGCTTTACGAGACTAATTTATTTATTGATCAAATATAGTAGCCATTTAGAAAACCATGATTCGAAAAATATTTGCATAAAACTAATACATGTATAATTATATTTTTGAAATAAAATATTATTATTCTTTTACTATTTCGAAAAAGATATTTTTAAATATTGTTGATTTAACATAAAATTTATTTACGGTAAAAATGATTTATCGGCTTATTTAAATAATTTCAAATTTGAAGATGGAATTTATCTATATCATTTTGGTTTGAAATTTATTTGGTTTAAAGAGAATTCTAAATCAGTTATTAAAATGATATTGATTTTATTGGATAGCTTTAAAATGGTTATTGAATTAAATGATGAGATTTTTCTAGTTTATATTTTGAGATATTGTTGAATTGATTTAAAGTAATTTAAATAAAAAGCCAAATTATCTATTGGGAAATTTGTACTATTCTAATCCATATCCAATTGGAGCCACCACCTCCTATATAAGGAGAGCCCCTTTTTGCCTTTCGGCAATTTCCAACAAATCTAAAATTTCCACCAGAACCGTGCATCATGTCTGTGTCATTGCCTTTCCACTATAATATCGATTATAATTACAATTATGTCTACGTCGTGTCCGACACCCCGGACACGACGGCAGACCCCAACCAGCAAACCCAATCCAGACCACATCTAACTCCATCACCGCGACCACCGCCGCGGCAGCCGACACCAACCACCACCACTATATCCCCTCCAGACCAAGCGACCCCTTCCACCCGTCGACACTCTGGCCGATAACCTAAACCAACGCCACCACCTAGCCTGACTCGCGCAGCACCCCGGCCTCCTTGATCTTTCTTACCTCCGTCCAATAGCTGACCTCCACCAACAACCACCATCTGCACCTCTACCCACCGCCAAGTACCATCGGACCGGCCATTGCCACCTGCTCCGACCATGGATCCGATCAACATCATCGCCCAAAAGAAACCAAAAATATAGAAAACCCTTACCTCTGCCACCGGTGCCGCGAACCCTCTGATCTCGTCGACGCTCGTCGATGGACCACTCCTTTCGCCTAGATCTGGCCACCCTTCAGCGCGGAGAGCCGCTATGATCACCGAGCACATGGCGACCACCACTAGCCAGAAGAGCGTCGAGCAACGCCTTGCCCGTCGGCCCGAGCCCGGCGTCGTCGGCGGTGGCTTTTCCTTTAGCAGCGCCATCGCACAGCTCCACTTCTCCGTCGCGCTCAGCACTCCTCCGCCGAGCCCTCTCTGGTAACTCTCTGCCTCTCTTCTCGTCTCTTCTTCTCACACCCCTTCTCTGTCCCCCGCTCGATTTCTTCTCTTCACTCCCCTCTCGAAGCCTCTTTTGCTTTCCTAACTCCTCCTCTCTCTCTTCTTACTTCATGAAGAAAGCTAAAGTCACTTAATTGCTTAGTTATTTTATGTTCTTTTTTACTTTTTTTTGGACTTCTGTGATGGATGTTGACTCTATACGAATGCACAGTAGATACCTGTTGAAATTACTACCTTTGTATAGTATTTATCCATTTTAGTATTTCAACAATACATACATTGTATACTACTTTGAAAGATATTCTCGTGCTATTATTATCAGTAATTAGTATTATCATTTATTTATTATCCTAATAATTTTTTTACAAACATGTATATCAAATAATTTTCTAGAAATTATTTTGTAGCAAATTTATAATATTGAGTAGCCTAAAATATATTGTTATAATATTTTTATGTTATTTTAATATATAGCTTCTTAGCCTAGAAATTTTACATTGGGAAAGATTAGATTTTTTTTCCCCCAAATAACTATCTAGATTTTTAAGTGTTCTGTACATATCTTGGACTAAAGAAATACATTGTTACCTAGAAAAAAATATTTTTACAAACATAGAATTTTGGCTAGAAACGATTTTTATTTTTAAAATATCTTCCTGAAATTATTTTGGGAATAAAAATATTATATTATTATTTGGTGATGTCTCGTCCATAGCTTTGGACCTACAAGTTATGTTTTAATGCAAATTAGGTTTCTACGTTACAATGATTCTTATATCTTCAAGGATTATCTCAAACTATTTTAAACTAACAAATATTATAAAAACTTTTCTAAAATATTATTTATACTATTCCCTCAAAGTTCTACGACCGTCATCATGTCCATAACAAATCCCATTTTTTTCTAATCCCTCGTCAAATTTTGTACATTCTCCTAACGACCCTAGCTAAATTAACTAATCTAGATCTTATGGAACAGCTCGTGCCCTCACCAGAGGCCCCTTGCGTACTTGTAACATTGAAGCCATATTTTGTGCCGCCATGATCACCGCACCATACCAGGCGTCACACCAGGCAAGACACCTTGCCATTACTGTTTATTTACTTGCTCAATATCATGCATGCTTTTACTTATTATTTGTTTCTAGCAAATATAAAATTGTTCTTTCAAAACTGTATGTAGATGTAAATTAGTATGTTTTTCTATACCTTAGTTTTCTTTATGCATTGACCTAGAGTTAAGGGACCACCCTTTGTGTGTGTTGCATTCATTGGCCGCGACACTTGTGTGCCACAAAGTCGCGAGTCGCATATAGATACGGACTTGCGTGCTGACTGATCATTGGTGCGTACAGGCCGTGTGTTTGGATATAGCTGCTAATAGATTTGTATAGAAGACCTAGCAGTTATTAAGACTAAAATAGTATCGTGAAAACGATTTATATTGTGTGTCGTAGAGACGATGCATGTATAGTATCATAGGGAGGGAGGAGATAGCTATTAGCGTAAGGGCTACATTTTATTTTTATGCACATTTCGGGCTGATAGTGACTCAGATGGGCGATACATGCGGCCCAGGGCAGATAGTGTCTCGTATGAGCGTTACATGCTGCCAATCCTCTTTTATTTGCGTGGCTTATCATACAGCCCCTGCGTAGAACGTTGTCTCCAAAGTGCATGGTTTCACATAGAATGGTTAGGGACCTTTTCTGTTTAGGTTTATGTACTTTTCTATTGAGCTATTTATATTCAGTTTATGGCATGATATTATGTGTCTTATTACGTCCCTCTGAGGACCTGGTGATTTTTCTAGGTGTGTTTTGTGACTTTCTGCAGGTGCTCTAGCTAAGGTCATGACTTGCGCTCTATTCCGTCGAGATGTTGCTTTTCGGATCGTCATCCCCTTCGCTCGATAAAATCACTTTCTTTGTATATTTCTTCCCTATTAAATTTAGTTGGTAGTGGATTTGTCTCCGCCCAACGATTGTGTACATGACAAACTCAGAGTTGCATTTATGTCATTATTTATCTTCGTGGATGAGATTTAGTGTCTTGTCTTTCTATATTTTACAGCTTATGTAAACATACGAGCCTTTCTTTTACTCGTATGTATAAAGCTGGCATGATACGTTTCTAGTCCTTCTATTTTGGGACTGGGGTGTTACAATATAGGAGTTTGATGATTGTTTTCTTATGAATAAAATAGTCAAAATTTAATTATAAAATATTTTAATATGTTTTTCAATAAATAAATAATATATTTTTTACTTTATAAAAATATTACTTTATCAATTTGATTTAATACCATATATGCTAGATTGGATTAAATATGTAATCTGAAATAGTTTAGTAGAATATGTTTACTAGGAACTATATATGGTAAGTCTATTATAGTATATAAAATGACATAGATATGTCATTGATAGTTAGATTCATTTATTCTAGTTGTACGTGACGGTGTTAGTGAGGATCCCGCACTCGGACCATTGTATATGCACTTGGAGACTATAGGCAAGTGCACCTTGCCAATGTTATGGTTTACTGTCCAGGCTTCAAAATGATAACTTCCTTTTTTGCCCTCGAACCGACTATCCAACGACATGGAACACTATCTCGAAGTCATAGGTTCTTCTTGTACCTTTCGGTCACCTCCCTTCGATATATCTCGCCTCACTTCGGGTTCAAAGGTCGAGTTAGATGCTGGCAGAGCTCACTCAAGTTCCAAGGGCTTCAACCTCAAGGGGCGTAGGCTATAGCCGTTTACTGGGACTTCCATTCAAAGCTTATCACACTCCTCCTTCCGCCCTTCAGCACCGGGCTGGTGTCAAGCAGCCCCCGTTTATATGTGGGCTCATTTAGAATGTATTTTTTTATAAAGAAGCATGCTCCTTGTTAGTGTCACGAAGCCATCTCTACCGTATAGCAGATTGCATAAAGTTCCACCTTCCAAATCTCTATCCACTCAACCGTCTTCCGGAAAGCCCAAAGAGGATGGCCGATTCCCTCTTCCGGTCAACTGTCCACCCAGTCAAGTGCAAAAAACATAGTGGAATCGTGCAACGCAAGCTACTGGTGTGCTTCCTTACCACGAGGAAAGAAGAGCGACAGACAAGGTTCATATTTGATTGTTTGTTTATTGTCGTATTTATTTCTTGTTCATCATATTTATGACGTATAATTGGTCGGTATTCAGCATCTGAATCTAGTTAGGGTGCCGATGTCATTCTAATGACATTATATATCGACAGTAGTGATGATATATGTTATTCGTGTTCGTTGACATGATAGACCACATGACACCGACAAGATTCAAGATACGGAGTCTACATGATTATTCATGGTTATGGACTTCGTAAAGGATACTAGAATGTTACATGCACTTGTGATTTATCATATTGGACTTATTCGACTTGCTAGATCTAGACATGGGGTAGGAAGAACATTACCGACATATCAGGTTATTTTTTTGCTTGACCTTATTACCATATTAGGACTTGTTGTTATACTATTGCTTGTCATTGCCTCTGTAGCAGAGCTCTGGAGTTATTTTATTGCTTCGTAAGGTACCATAACATGGTGCCTTGGACGTTTGCCTGCGGAGGATCTTGTGAGCCTTAGTGGTGAAGCGCGATATCCGGAATGTATTCTCACATGTATATCACTAAGACTGGATATGGTAGATACCCTTAGGTCATATTTCTTTACTATTTCATTGCATGTATATTATGTACCTTTCTATGTCCCCTGAGGACCTGGTCATTTCCCAGGTTTAGACAAGGAGGTTTATCCAGAGGTTTATGGTTCTGGAGTCGAGACTGGAGACGTACTTGTACAGGTGGATAAGATAGTTTTGAAGTATTTCTCTTGAGTCATGTCATTTTCTATTTAGACATTGCTACCTTATTTTCTATCTTCGTTTAGTAGTCTTGTAGTTGGATATTATTTCTATTTTTTTGGCTGTGGTGACGGGTTATTTTTCTCATACATTTATTATCTTTATTTACTGCTGGAAAGTTGACATTCTTTATTGATGGACTCGGATATCTTGCGTTTTACTTTTCTGCGTTGATGAGATAAGTTATGGACTTATGGCCTATGTTGTTGTTATAGGTTTATTTCCTGATTTACAGCTTAAGCATTCGCTAACAGGCTTGTTAGGAGGATTAGCCCATTGGTGACGTGTTGCTGGCATGTATTCGTATACCTGATCATACGTATTTTGGGAATACCTATGCTCGATGCTTAGAGTCCGACCAAGTGGATGTCCTTTGTATTCCTCTCAGTCTGGTTCATGCTTACAATGAATAATTCCCAGTCTGAGTGTTGGGCCGAGCCGATACAGAACTTGATCATAGGTAGCAAGTTATGCCTACAAGTGTTCATGAGGACATATTTAGGAGTACCCGGAAGCATCTTCAGAGCGTTCTACTGAAGTGCTCGATAAAATCGCACGCCGACTCCTCCTCCTTCTGGACTGTGTCGATGAGGGAGGACATTGTCATATCAATTCCACCATCGTAGAACGGGCTAAGAATAATCCTTGAAGGTCATCAAAGGACATGATGTAGTTGTCAAGGAGACTACAGAACTTTATAAGCCACACTGGCTAGGTCCCCGATGAATACCTTAGTGAGTAAGGCGTCATCTTTGGGGTGATGGCCCCTCATAGACTCGAAATAGTTCAAGAATCGACTGGGTGATATCTTTCCATCAAAGGGGGTCAGCGTATATGGTTTATACTTGGGCGAGAAAACTACCTAATTCTACTCAGCAGAAAAATGTTGCCTTTTTTCGAGCTTCTGCATCCTTTTACGGGCGTTCATGAAGTCGAGACGGACCCGCAGGTCTTGGATAACCTCTTGGGTATTGTCGACCAGAGTCAAATCCGTTGAACGAGAAGCGTTGGACTCTCCGTTGGCCCTAGGATCTTAATTCTCTAGTCTTGAGGTTGTTTGTTGAGATTGCATTGTACCGGACTGTATGTCCAGCATAGTCTGGAATAAGGAATATATTATGGCATTGAGATTAGCCATCTTACTTTCCATAGCCTCGAGATGTTGTCGGTCACTTGGGCCTATGCCATCATTGTCAGCCATATAGACTATTCTGTGGCGTAGAAAGACTGACTGGGTCATGGAACCATCACCCTATAATCCCAATCTTTGAGCTTCGTCATTGTCGGGGTATAGGCTCATAGTGGTGTCTTCTTCTGACTCCAGTGAGTGGCTTCCCCCAGCTTCGTGATCAGCATTCGGGGGATTGCTACCCCCTGCCTGTTGGATTGTCAGAGGATGGTACCCCCAGATTACGACATAGCTTATTGTGGAGAATCCTTTGACTTCGACCGAGTGTTCTGGAACACTCCTTCTGTAGGCACGATCGGTCAAGATGTCTTCGGGGGTGGTCTCAACACACTCGTCGACAGCGGAAGGTTGGAAACACCAGCCTTTGAGCCCTTCGGAAGAGGAGGGTTCTCTCGAATGAAGTAGCAGGAGGCATGTGGAAGTTTGTCCTCCGACGTCCGTTGCAGTTGTTGGGACATAAATCACCTCTCTATGTGAACTGCTACATGAGAACAGCAGCAGTTGATGGTGATGTTGGCCTGGAGGAGCTTTTGTATACAACCTTGGCTTCTTGAGTCCTGTGCTGACGGTTTATCACCTCACGCAGGTCCATTGTGGGAGACTCTACCTTGTCATCCTCGGGGCGTAACCTTGTATGGCAAGTACATGAGCAAATAGATAGAATCTCTGACCTTCGGTTGAGTTCATCTAAAAAGGTTCTGTGTGACCGGCCCAACTCATACACATGATTAGGCTGGTCGCATGTACCGGTCTGATACAACTTTCCGTTGTAAGCGCGTTTGATCATCAACGACATTTTTTGTGGTTGGTAGGTTGGGTAGCATCCTTGGCGTACAGGGCTCGCTCCGTCTTGGACTTCTTCGTACTAGCAACCATGGGTGCATAGTACAATGAGTCCATATCTTCACCATGCCCAAGGAATTGGCACATGAGTCTACCATTTTGAGAGGCTATGTGGAGTACAGATCCTCTTTTACTTTCTCTGGCACACCGTTGTTGGGTGGCACCGGATATGGGTTGGTGGGCGTCAATGCGCGCACGCCTTGATTTAGGCATAGCACATTTCTGCACTATCTACTGGCACACAGGCTAGAGAGTAGCACTGGCCATTTCAGCAAGGAGTGGCCATGATGGCCTAGAAGAATCCTGAGCCGCTAGATCCCCATCATCATATTGTTTTCCTTTGCTGGGACCTTGGCGTCGGGCCTTGTTCTTTCCATCTTTACAGACGGGGGTAGCAGACATAGGAGATGGATGTGAGTCTTTGTCAACGGAAGCCGGAAGAGCATCCCTCGTAGTCGTCTAGGCTAACACAGCAGCATTGGCCACCCAGACCTTGTGGGTCTTCTTAGGTTTCGTCAGCCTAGGAGAGGGTCTTGAATCCTCGGGGAGCATGTCTTCAAAATCTTGTTGGTCGAAGCGAACGACCAACGTCTTCTGGAAAGATCCCAGCATAGTGGTATTGGATTGCATCACCGCCTTCTCGTCAAAGGAGAAGGCAGACCCCAGCAGAGTCATCAGATTCGTTGCCAACACAAATATAAAAAGTAGAGAAGTTTAGAAAAGCTACTTTCTTTATTGGATTACAATAAAAAGTACCACAGAGATCCCTACCAACAAAGGTTTCTTAGTACAAATATAAGATCTGGGAAAGTGTGACATTGGAGGTCAAGTACTACAGTGACTCCTTGCTGCATTGACGATTGATACGATTTGGCTTCTTTTGATGTGCTCTTTGTGTAGAATATTTCCTGAGTATCCTTTCTGTCTATATCTTTGTTCTATATCTCCTTAGAAGGCATGGACCTCCTTTCATAGCTGTCATCAAAGATAGACTATGCATGCGGTATTAATGTGTTGAGATTTTCTACAGGATATACGCAATTTGGTTTGTCACAATTGTATGATACAACTGATTAACCGCATGGCTCGATCATGCTGACATGTGGCACTGATTGGACGTCAATTGACTGCAGAGATCCGAAAAGTAGATTAGAAGATAATCTACCATTTGAATGAGTTATAACTAATTGCTATATGGCTTGATCGGGAATGATACGCAGCTCATATAGGGTAATATATCGTTTGAATAGGACGGTCATAACGTACACGCCATAAACGCAAGATTTAAATCAGGTGTCCTAATTGCATTGACATGTGACACAACACTACCAAAATAAGTCATATCAGCGACAAAATTAGCGACGCCGACTTAAAACGTCGCTAATTTTTTGGATTTAGCGACTCCAAAAGTATGCATCACAATACGTCGCTGATAGCGACATATTGCGACTACCTTTAGTGTAATAAAAACCAACGTCGTTGATTTGTCGGAAAACATCGCCAGTTTTATTAGTTCAGCGACGTTTAGCATCGCAAAGATTATTACGTCGCCGAATATTAAAAGAATACCGACGCTTTGCGACGTATTTACGGACGTCGCTAATTTCTGCTAAATAGGGTTTCCTCGGTTTCTCTTTTCATTTCTCCCTCTCCCCAAATTTTTTGTTCCCGCCCCTCTTCCCCCGACCTCGACGACAGCCCGACCCCCTTCCCTCCGGCGCTGCTCATCCTCCTCCTCCACCGCGAGCCCCTTCTCCTCCCTCTGGCGAGCCCCTTCTCCTCCTCCTCCTCCACCGCGAGCCCCTTCTCCCCCTCCACCGCGAGATCCTCCTCCTCCACCACCACGAAACTGAAGGTAAACCCTAACCCTAATTGAGGTGTTTTTCATGTCCAAAATGGACACGGAGACACATTACGACCATGTGTTCACCGATACAGTGTGTTCGTGAGGTTTTGGACACTTTGTGTCCATTTGTTGGACACGTGGACACCCGCAAGCATGCATATATATGTATTTTACCTCTGTACACTTAATCCCCTCCTCCTCCACCATCGAACTTGTCCTCCTCCTCCTCCTCCACCACCGTGAGGAGACTGAAGGTAAACCCTAACCCTAATTGAGGTGTTTTTCGTGTCCAAAGTGGACACGGAGACACATTACGACCATGTGTTCACTGATACAGTGTGTTTGTGAGGTTTTGGACACTTTGTGTCCATTTGTTGGACACGTGGACACCCCCAAGCATGCATATATATGTATTTCACCTCTGTACACTTAATCCCCTACATACACTTGTGTATTTTCGTATTAATTTGGATTTGCATATTGGATTTGGGTTTCGATATAGTGTTTGATACATTGTTTCACCTTGTAACATTCCTATATTTATTTTAGACAACAAGTATATGAACCAATTAGTCAACATCTATTTGTTGAAGTATGGTACTCCATTCTTCGTAAGTTCTAGCTATATATGTCTCAAGATCCAATACTCAAAAATCCCAAGAAGAAGAAGAAGAAAAAAAGAATAAAATGACATCGCTCAACACCCTATGACAACTCTTTGTAGAATTGTGTTAAAGTGTGAGTTCTACAGTATGAGTTCTACAGTATGGTTCTCTTTGTAGAATAAAATGATATTGCTCAACCCTATCGATCCTCCATACAAGTCTTCCTTCATCTATTGTCTTAAAGTGTGAGTTCTACAGTATGGTTCTCTTTGTAGAATTGTGTCTTATTTTAGACAACAAGGGTTTCCTATTTTTATAGGTAACATGGCAACATGTGTAAGGGAACATATAGGTGTGTGTTTGTGTTTGAAAGGGAGTATCACAAGAGTAAGGCGTGAGCATGTGTTAGTATTTTGAGCTGTGAGAGTGTTTGTTCTATTGAGGTTAGTACCAACTGGAAAGTTAGGTTAAAAGAACCTGAGAACTATGGTGTGGTTGTATACATCATGTATATGTATGTGTGTGTCTAGTGGGAGAAAGGGGGAGGGTTAACTAGTACCAGGTATTTAGAGAGGAGGGAGAGTTTATACTAGTATATATTGACTAATATCCTAAAACTTGACTTATACAACTTAGAAATGGCTAGTTTGACCAAGTTGGACTAGTTTAGCTTAGAGTTGACTCGATTGGACTAAACATAATATATAGACTAATATCCTAAAACTTGACTTCTACAACTCAGCCTATATGAAATATTGTAGACACGGGTGGTATACCGCTGCGATAATCTCTGACCACCGTACGCACAAACACGTGAAAGAAAAGTTAGCAATGCGAAAAGAAGATGACAGATAATCTCTGACCATTTAACGTAAAATGTCATGTATACATATACTGGGGAAAGTGTAGACCGCAATAACTGACAATTGCATATCATTCACTACCTTGATGTATCTATCTTACAGAATTATGGAGCTGAATTACTATCTGCAGAATCGTACTTGGATGTACAATCGTCATCCTGATGACATGTACGGTGTGCGGGATGAATTCATAGAGGGTGTACACCAGTTCCTGCAGTTTGCCAAGGCGTTCCCGCAGTACATGGACGGTACCAAAATTAAGTGTCCGTGTGTGAGATGTCGCAACTTGAAATATCATCCAGAAGTGGATGTCAAGTATCATTTATACTCGAAGGGTTTCACGCCGAATTACTATCAGTGGAGCGAGCACGGAGAACTTGTGTCTTTAGCATCGGAGTACGAGCCTTATGTGGATGTCCACAATAACGTTCCTTACGACGATGGGTTGGTAAACATGGTTTTCGACGCGACCGGGCCTAGTTTCGATCCGGATGATCATGATGCACCTGAGGAGGCACCGAACCCCGATGTTGTACAGTTCATGGAGTTGCTGGAGAATGCAAGGACTCCATTATATCCTGGTTGTGAGGATCATTCACCGTTGGAGGTGGTTACAAGATTGTTGAGCATCAAGTCCGATTTTAACATGTCGCAAGATTGCTACAACCGTCTTATGGAGTTGCTTAAGAAATATTGCCTGAGGGTGCGAAGTTGCCTAAAGACTTCTACCGGTCTAAGAGGATGGTTAGATCGCTCTGGATGGGATACGAAAAAATTGATGCCTATCACAACGGGTGCATGTTGTACTACAAAGACGACAAGGATGAAGATGCCTGCAGATTTTATGGTGTCGATCGCTACAAGGCATGTGGTAGAGGAAAGTTTGTCGGTGCCAGGAAGCCTACCTCTTCGATGCACTACTTGCCATTGACGCCGCGGTTGGAGCGGTTGTTTATGGTGAAGGAAACTGCAGAAAACATGAGTTGGCATAAGCGGGAACATACCGAAGGAGTGTTAGATCACCCATCTGATGGAGAAGCATGGAAGCACTTTGATCGAGAGTATCCAAATTTTGCTTCTGATCCGCGTAATGTCAGATTGGGTCTCTGCTCCGACGGTTTTACCCCATTCGGACTTTCGGGATCCCAGTATTCGTGTTGGCCTATGATCGTCACCCCGTACAATCTACCGCCTTGGATGTGCATGAAGACTCCGTATATATTTCTCACCGTTATTATCCCAGGTCCGAACAATCCGAAAAGGAACATCGATGTGTATTTACAGTCGTTGATTGATGAGTTGAATCAGCTGTGGGAAGTAGGTTCCAACACGTACGATGTATCTAGAAAACAAAATTTTTGGATGCGGGCAGCACTTATGTGGACCATCAACGACTTTTCGGCCTATAGAATGTTAACTGGATGGAGCACGCATGGTCGTCTTTCATGTCCGTATTACATGGACAGCACTAAGGCTTTCCGTTTGAAACACGAAGGCAAACCTTGCTTCTTCGATTGTCATCGACAATTTCTGCCGAAGGATCATCCGTACCGGAGGAACATGAATGCTTTTCGTACTGGCGTTGTGGAGAAAGATAATCTCCCGCCAAGGTGAACCGGATACACGATATGGGAAGAGGTAAAAGATTTACCAAGAGCTACTGAGCAGCCTACTACGGGCTACAAGTGTGACGGATTTGGTTGCACTCATAACTGGACGAAGTGGAGTATATTCTGGGATCTTCCATATTGGAGCACCAATCTGATTAGACATAACCTTGATGTCATGCATATCGAGAAGAATGTGTTTGACAACATAATTAATACTGTAATGGACGTAAAGAAGAAGACGAAAGACAATCCAAAGGCTAGATTGGACTTGGAAGAAATATGTAGACGTCCTGTATTGCATTTGATAGAGGACGGGAATGGGAAGTTGAAGCAGCCTAAGGCAATTTTCTCACTGGAGAAGGAGGATAAAGTGAGGCTTTGTAGGTGGATTCAAGGTCTGAAATTTCCAGATGGGTATGTTTTAAACTTGAGAAGATGCGTCGACCTCAAGGAGAACAAACTGACAGTTATGAAGAGCCATGATTGTCACGTATTCATGGAGCGGTTAATTCCGATTGCATTTCAGGAATTCTTACCGCAGGCAGTTTGGGATCCATTGACGGAGCTTAGCATATTCTTCAGGGACCTTTGTTCTAAGAAATTGCTCGTTCAACGTCTAGAAAAGCAAGAGAATGACATTGCGGTAACACTGTGCAAGCTAGAGAGGGTGTTCCCTCCCGGATTCTTTGACTCTGTGGAGCATTTGCCGATTCATCTTTCCTACGAGGCATGTGTTGGTGGACCCGTCGAATATCGATGGATGTACCCGTTCGAACGACATTTGAATCACCTAAAAAGAAAGGTGAAAGATAAGGCTCGGGTCGAGGGTTCTATTTGTTAAGCCTATATTCTCGAGGAGATTACAAATTTCTGCTCCTCCTATTTCAAACCTCATGTTGCTACGAATAGAACGAGGGCTACGAGAAACGACGACGGATATGAAAAATTTAATGATGGAATACTGAAAGTATTCAATGCGTCCGGAAAGCCTTCGGGGAAAATGAAAAAGAGATATTTGAATGACGAAGAGCTAAGGGCTGCTCAGTTGTATGTATTACTCAATTGCGACGAGGATGAAGTGGAGAAGCTAGAGGGGTAAGTAACTCAGGATGATGAGTTTACGTCATCTCAATGTAATAGTATATGCTAATATTATTGTACTAATCGGCGGTTGCTTCGTTGTTTTCTAGCACATATAATGTTGAGTTGAGACTGGTTAGACCCTACCTAACAGATGAAGCATTAGAATAAGAAATAAGACGTCATTTTTCTTCTTGGTTAAGCGAATATGTAA
Source organism: Iris pallida (assembly GCA_029216955.1). Classification (NCBI taxonomy): domain Eukaryota; kingdom Viridiplantae; phylum Streptophyta; class Magnoliopsida; order Asparagales; family Iridaceae; genus Iris; species Iris pallida. Next base: position 8,208 of record JANAVB010027846.1, on the reverse strand, counting down.
GTAGCTCGGTAATTACTAGCCTCTTCTAATGCAACTGCGCAATAAATAACTTATTATCGCTTCTTTGATATTCAAGTTGATCGTCTAATTTCACCCGAGATTGAATTAATTAGAACTCTTGCCAAGGGACCAATTACTTTTGTTAAAATATGGCCAAGTTACTGTGTCAATGTCTTTCGGTTCAAGTCGACAAATGCTCCGATCAGAGACAGCTTCCTGGATCTTGATTCCACAAAAAACAGTTGTTTGTGTATCAAGTTTTCGAACTACAATGACGTCGATCTAGGAAATGATTTCTTTGGCATCTTGCGAGAGATTGTGGAGTTGTCATATAATAATGGCAGAGAACCTACAAAGATCGTGTTGTTCAAGTATGAATGGTTCGATCCGATTGAAAATCAAGGTTGGAAAATTGACAAGCATGGTCTTCTGGATATAAACTACAAGCGTAGATATCAAGGCTACGAACCGTTTGTCCTAGCAACTCAGGCTCAGCTCGTGTACTTCACAGCTTATTCGAGACGGGGAGCAACGAAGTCTGACTGGTGGGCAGTATGCAAGACTAAAGCCAGAGATACTTTTGATGTTGACGAAAAAGCTTACCAGAAGGACGAGCTACCTCTTGTAACCAATATTGTTGATGTGGACTCCACGAAAGTTACGTATTACACGATACATAATGTAGAAGACGTAGAATTATCCGAAGAGGAAGACGAAGCCGACGAAGGCAAAGATGAAAGTGAAGATGAGGAGGAAGAGGAAGATGAGGTCAAGGAAGACGAACAAGATGATTATTCTGAAGATGATTGAGAGAGATATACTTATCTGAACTTAGATGTTTCTTCTAGAATATATTATCTGGACTTAGATGTTTATTGTAGAATGTATCATCATATGTTGTCTTGGTTATTATCTTGTCTTTGTTGTACTTTCATATTTCTAGTCTCTATTATTTGTTGTACTTTTATATTTCTAGTCTCTATTATTTGTTTTACTTTCATATTTCTAGTCTCTATTATTTGTTGTATGATCATATGTTGTTATCAGGTATGGCAGGTCGTCGTGGAGCATTCCGAAGGGGACAATGAGGTCACTCTCCTCCGGTACTTCCTACAGGTACTGCTAGAGGACGGAGTTTTCCTTCGATACCTCATTCTGGTACCGGCTCTGGATCCTCGTCGCCGATTACTCCTCCATATCGGACAGTAGGTGGGCCTGGTGGGACGACGTCACGTGGCATATCTCCTGGGACGAGTAGTTCCAGGCCTATTGAGAGTGCTCGCCCGTCTAGCGTTCCTGCTGCTGATATGACGATGGAGACGGATGAGCAGATGACGGAGGCTGCGGCGACGGCCGACCAGCATCATACAGATGATGCATGCGCACCTCCGGAGGAGAGGAGGACGGAGATCAGGACCGACGGTACAAAGTAGGTGTTTTGGTTTATAATTTTTTTTCTTTCTGTTTTTATCATAATTTAACTTTTTTCATGAATATAATATGTTTGTATAGATATCGTACCCCAGAGGTACAGAGACGTCTAGGCCACATGCTGAGGCATAATTATGGTGGTGCTTGGATTAACTACTCTGAGGCTCCGGACGAGAGGAAGGCCTTCTGGTTTGCGCGCTTCAAGGTAAAAATATATTTGCTTTTAACATGAATCATATAATTTTTGTATATTATATATAACTGATAAAATTTGGTTTGCGCTCTTCTAGGATATGTTTTTCTATCCACAGCACCGGGCCGAGCTTATCGAGGGGATGTTTCCTGCCGTCGCTGCCAAGCTGATCCGCGACTCTATCAATGATCAGAAGGATCGTGATCGTGCCGGAAAGCCGATCCAAGGTTGGATTACCCCTGATCAATGGAATGCGATGAAGGCTCGATTCGAGGAGCCAAGGTACAAGAAGAAGTCGGAGAAGGCCAAGGCGGCTAGGCAATATGCCTCGAAGTGGTGCGGTGGGTCGATTCTGATGACGGAACATTTCTGACGTCTGGTATGTCTTCCTCTTTTAGAAATATTATTTTAATGTAAAATCGATAAATTATTACTAAGATAATATATTTAATTACAGGTAAGGAAGGTCGGAAATACCGACATGGTGACCGTCTTCCTGGCCACCCATCGTCGCGGCGGTGACCTTATTGACGAGAGGGCCGAGCAGACTTATATAAGTATTACAATACGTTATCTTAATTTAATACTTCGTGTCAATTTTAATATAATTTAGTAAATATGATGCAAATAAATATTCATGTGGTTAGTAATAATAAGTACATTAATTAGAAATTAGAAATAATAAGTACATTAATTATAAATTAGTAATAATAAGTACATTAATTAGAAATTAGAAGTTAGTAATAATAAGTACTTTCTAGGCCGAGTATCAGAGGCTGCGGGAACGGGCGGCTGCTAGTGCACCTGATGCAGGAGAGGCTGGTACTTCCTCGCAGCCCACTCAAGCTCTGTCGGAGGACGAGCTGTGGATTACCGCCGCTGGGGGACTCCGTAGGGGTACGTACTACGGTACGGGATCCTATGGCGCCCTAGTTGCGACCCAGTCCTCTAGGACATCTCCTGCTAGTGTGTATGGTCCACAGCCATCCTAGGAGTCTGTCCGGGTCCACGAGATGATGGAGTCTCTCCGTGATGACCTGCTACGACGGATCGAGGAGCAGTCTCAGCACCCTACGGAGGATCCTACGCTGCTAGCACGATTGGATGCGCTCGACTGCGGCATTATGGACCTCAGGGAGACAACTGAGAGGACAGAGCGCACCATTGGAGGTTAGAGCGCACGGTGACGGAGCTGCAGACAGGACAGGTGACCATGGCCGAGAGGATGAGATTGGCGTAGGAGTCGATGGTCCAGAGAAGTGATAGAATGTTATCTATCATGGATGCATACCACCAGCGACTTACAGCGTTGGAGCGTGCTGGTCTTCCGGGTGCGCCTTCATCGTCGTCGACTCCGCCGCCTCCACCGCCTTCTTCTTCGACACCGACTCCACCGACGTCACTGCCTCCATCGGTATCAATTTCACTTGAGGAGTATGAGTTATTCTTATCCCTTCGTCGCGACGGTGCCCCTTCTGCACCAGATTCCTAGTAGTCCTAGTTAGGACTGCTTCTTTGTGTTTGTTTCATTCTTTGTTTGTGACTTGGATATTTGTTGGTTGTGTAGATTTGGATTTTTGGATCCTATTCTATTTGTTGGTTGTGTGTAGACTTTGGTTATTTGGTTGTAGACTTTGTTATTTAGTATAGAATTGGTTATTTGGATACTTGGTTATTTGGATATTTAGTTATTTGGATATTTGGTTATTTGGTTATTTGGTTAGTTGTTGTGTAATTGTTGTAAACTTGGTTATAGGGACTGAAATCTGTGTACAGTGAGAAATGGATATTCTGAGAACTGGACATTGTGTGATTGTTGTAGACGTGGTTATAGGGACTGAAACCTGTGTACAGCGAGAAATGGACATTCTGTGATTGTTTGGATTCTATTCTGCAGTGAGAAATGGTTATCTTTTTTAAACTGCAGGGAGAAATGGACATTCTGTATTTTTTTATTTTTTTTCAGACTTAGCGACGTTTACCGACATTTACCGACGGACACCGACGTACCTTTACGTCGGTAAACGTCGGTAAATATGCGATATTATCCAGGGTACCGACATTTTAGCGACGTCATTATATGTCGGAGAACGTCGGTAAACGTCGGTGCACGTCGGTAATCATCCTAGGAATTCCCAGGATTTACCGACTTTTATCGACTTTGAATATGTCACTAAACCACCGACGACTCGTCGGTAATTCGTCGGTAATTTACCGACGCGTAGCGACACGTAGTAATACGTCGCTAATCCACCGACGTCACGACGGTAGACGTCGGCAATTTATCGATGAAAAAATACGTCGGCAAACGTCGGTAATTGCGACGTTTGGCGACGTTTAGAAGATTAGCGACTTACATTTCAGCGACTATCACAAAACATCGGTAATTTCGTCGCTAAATATTTTTAGCGACAAAAATTGTTGTTTTAGCGACGTCTTTAGGCGTCGCTAAAACGACTTATTCTGGTAGTGCAATCCATAATTTAAAGGAAATCTTTTGTTCAGATGGGACGGTTATGACTCGCACGCCATAAACATTAGGTTTGATCCTTTCAGCCGTTAATTGTGGGATCGGGATGGCTCGACCAAGGGTACGAACCATCCGCCTTTAGTAATGCATGTAATGTGGAGATTTTGGTCTCGTGAGAGACCTTCAGAGATATTTGGGCCTTGGCTGGAGCCGCATGCAGTCTTTTGGAGGGGAGTTGCATGCAGCCTTCTGGAGAGTAGTCATATAAGAGGGCTTTATTGTCTCCAGAGTTGCTGAAGACGTGCTTCTGGGGCATGGTGCCGCCATTTGTCGCCATAGAGACAACTAGACCGATTGTTTAGCAGTTCCCCCATAGAGAATCCATTGTTTTAGGATGCTAAGTGTTGCTGGACTTGATATCTATCTGGGGAGCCACAGAGGGTCTTATGGCCTTTGCACCAGGGCTTGACGTTTTGGTCTGATTAGGCTTTAAAAATTTTCTATGCTTCTATATAAAGCTTGGATTCCTAACTATTGTCTACACTTATTGTGTGAAGTCGACAAGCTCTTTGTATCAAAAGCTTGTGGTTATGAAGTCTTTGTGCCCTTCGGATCAAAGCACGAGGTGCAAGAAGTCGCATGCCCTTAGGATCAAAGCTTGTGTTTCACTTTATAGTCGATTCAACATCGAGCTAGGGTTCTAGAGACTGGACTAGTCCTCTCAGAGGGAAACTAATATAAACCTTGGTGTTTGCAATTGCTTTCCTGAACTTATTTACTTTACGCAATTTCATTGTGCTTCTTATAATTAGTTATTAACTGTTGCTTAATTTTTAATTAGGATTATTATTTATGCTGCAAAGATGCACTATATTCACCCCCTTTAGAGGTGCTCAACGTTCCTACACGGGACACCGTACACCTCGCTACAAATCCAAGTCCGACTGTTGCATCATTTGATTTATCCTTTTGAACTGAGCGGGGTAGGACATTATATAATACACCACTCAGAAAATGTTTTATCCTCGAAACTTTCTAAGTACAAACTCATCAACTATCTCACTCTATATTCGACTTACATCCACCTGGAATAAAATTACAATCAATCGAACACAACTTTCTATTCGTTTCCTCAATCTGAGCCGCCTTCATGCCTTAGCCAAAATTTTATCGATCAACTATATCATCCCAAACAATCCGACAGTTTTGCAACATAATCATCAAGTCCTATCTCTATCTATACTAGACTTCGCGCTACTACTCTCCAACATGGGGCAACTTTAACTCGCCACATAACCAGACAACTTAGTTCTAGGCAAATCCACCCTAGCCCTATTCCTTATTCATTCTAAATCCAAAAGGTAATAACGTTGATCACTCGTCAACATCAATTTGAAACCCAGTGTTATCCGTCAACCAAATCCAAATGAACAAAATTTTCAAGGCTACAACTCAATTTCTCACCCGATCTTTCAAATCTGACTGTATCAATGCCTCAATTACAACTATATGTATCGATACTTTATTCTCGCCAATCAATTTAATATCTCCTAAGTTATCATTTGCATCGTCTACATTCTATCTTCTTAAACTTTCCAAACCCTCGAAGCAAATAACCAAATCCGAATATCTTATTATGCACATCTCGAATACACTCTTCCAAATGCAATCACAATCCTGATACATCGTTTCAAATCTGACCAAGTATAATTTTGCCAGGTTGCCTTTGATGAATTGAAGAAGAGGCTAACCACGGCTCCAGTTTTGATGCTTTTCTCTAGTACTGAAGGATTTGCTATTTACAATAATACTTCAGGAAAAGGGCTAGGATGTGTGTTAGAGCAGCATATGAAGGTTGTGGCGTACGCTTCTAGACAGTTACAGCAATATAAGAAGAACTATCCCACTCATGATCTGGAGTTGGCGACAGTGATTTTTACCTTGAAGTTGTGGAAGCATTATCTCTACGGGCAGAGGTTGAAATTTTTTACTGATCACGAGAGTTTAAAGTATATTTTCACCCAGAAGGAGTTGAACATGCAGTAGCATAGATGGTTGGAGCTTATGAAGGATTTCAACATTGCCTTGCAGTACCATCCGAAAAGGGCCAATGTAGTTGCAGATGCACTGAGTCGTTATCCAGTGGCTATGTTTCTGACCATGGATCGACACTTGTTGGAGAACTTAGAGTGCTTGGGCATTGAGATTGTGATTTCGGGACTAAAGTTGCAGATGATGGGCCTGCAGATTCAGTCCGATTTGATGGATCAGGTCAGAGATGCACAGTACCAGGATGTGGGCCTGAAGAGTATCATGGCTCAGGTACAGGCCAGATTGCTTGAGGACTTCTCCATTGTTGAGGATGGTTCTTTGAGGCACGGGTCTAGAGTTTGCATGTCGAGCGGCAATCTGCGAGAGGAGGTTATGCAGGAGGTGCATCACTCCTAGTATTCTATACATCCTGGGGCTACCAAGATGTATAAGGATCTCAGGGATCATGTAAGGTAGAATAAAATACAGCGCGAGGTGGCACAGTTCTGTTCCACGCACTTAGTGTGACAACAAGTCAAGATCGAAAGGCAGAGACCCGATGGTTTGCTTCAGCACTTGCCTATCCCAGAGTGGAAGTGGGAGCATATCACTATAGATATTGCTTCTAGTCTTCCGCGTACTCCTGGAGGAAAGGATGCGATTTGGGTCATCGTAGGCAGGTTGACCAAATCGGCTTACTTTATTCCATTCAAGGTGGGTTTATCGACTGAGAAGCTCGCAGAGTTGTATGTACGGCAGATTTTTTTTTATTGTACGGAGTTTCAGTGAGCATAGTTCTGATCGGGATAGCAGATTCACTTCCCATATTTGGAAGAGTATGAAGGTTAGTTTAGGCACTCAGCTCAAGTTCAGTACCGCCTATCTTTCTCAAGCGGATGGACAGTCAGAAAGGACAATTCAGACGTTAGAGGATATGATTTTGTGGCATCTGCTCCCAGATTAGGAATTTAGAGATTTTTTTTCATTTTTTATTTGGTTATGTTTAACTTTTATGGTCAGTAGGGGTCATGCCTAAGCTTGTAGGTGAGTTAGGACCATCATATGGTCATATAGCCTCTAGATAGCTTCTATAAGTATTAGTTAGCTATTTTATATTTTACTATAATTTTTAGATATTTTTAGATATTTATTTATTAAGTTTTATATTTTTTAAAGGCTTCTAAGATTTATTATAAGGCCATTGGGGACTATTTTGAGATAAGGTATTTATTTCGGTTCTAGGAGGATAAAAATATTTTCTATAATTTTTTAGAATTTTTCTGGAATTTTTAGGATTTTATTTAAAGTTATTTGGAGTTAAATTAATTTTTAAATCAATTCTGTAAATAATTACCCAATCAGCAGTGCACAGTCTTGCCCACCCATCAGCAACCAAGGCCGAGCGGGTTTGGCTCACCTGTTAGTTGCCCAAGCCCTGACTATGCATCGGCATAATTTGGAAGTGGCTTAACCGACTCAAAGACCAAACCGGCTCGCCATCTAGTCGTTGGTCTTTGAGCGGGATGCACAGGATCTCGCCTCGTGGCGAGCCAAGCCATGGCTCCAGCCAACTTTTAAGCCGACTTCCCCATATATATATATATATATATATATATATATATATATATATATATATATATATATATATATATATATATATATATATACGGTTAATCTAAACCCTAATTGTCTTTGGCCGAATTTGGAGGAGTTTGATCTTGTCACTACCACATTTTAGCTTGAGGATATTTTGGTCATTTTGAAAATTTTGGATTTATTTTGAATTATTGGAGTGATGGTTGTTATTTTTGACCTTTGCTACTTGTGACTATGGAGACTAACCTAGATGTTGACTTTTGCTATGGTGACTTGATTAGCATGGTGGGACCCTAGCCTAACTTAAGTCGACCCAAGTGGAGTTATTTTGAATCAAGTTTCATAGAGAGATTAAGTGATTTAAGTGCATGGATTTTTGACTTATGGATTGATTCCTTTAGCCTTGCACTTAGCCCCAAGCCCATTAGTCATCAACCCTAACCCTAATTCTTTCCATACAAGGCCGGCCCCTAGGGATTCCCCGTAT
>JANAVB010027845.1:0-48438 GCA_029216955.1 Iris pallida | reverse complement strand
CCTGGACCTGGGTACAGAGGAGATGATGAACCCTGCCCCCCCTTGGAGCTTGCTAGATGACACTCGTGACCGGACCCTGGGGAGGTTCAGGCAGCTGCTCAGGATGATACCTTGTATAGTGTAGATAGCTTAGACTGTCCTTTCTTTCATGTTTAGCTGTTGTCTTATTTTCAGAGTTGTATATTTTAGAGATGATGAGACTTTGTTATTTCTTTCTGCTGTACCACAGTTGAGAATTTCTTATCTATTCCCATCATGCTACATTTTACCTTAGATTGTGATTGAGTTGTACCTCTGTGTTGGCCTCCTTTTGGAGAGTATATTTCATGTTATATTTATAGTTCATGACCTGGAACAGCGTTCTACCCGCCGACACTGCGGCGTAGGCTGGGCGTTGTTACGTTCTCGTACCCTCACAGTGGGTGCGGGTCGTGACAATGACAAAAGCATTAATGCTTAATCCTTGGAGCCTTATTCTTACCTCCTAGTAAAATCACCCACATGGTTCCCTCCTTAGGGTCACCACCCCATGTGCATCTCTCAACAACACAACCAAGTATATATGTTGAGATAACTCATGGTGCATTTTCGATGTGGGACTAAAATTTTACAAGGCATGTTGAGATCAAGCTCTCTCCATGTAAAGAAAGCACCAACATAATCCACCCCAATATTTTTCTATTTCTATTTTTTATGTGAGTTAGTCCATTCTAACCCACTCAAGTCCATTCGAGTTCAAATTTCTGGTTCTGCCTTTGAGTGTAGGGGGGAGGGAACGTCACACTCAAACTGCATACAATCGACATGCACAAGATAGTTACATGTTTGCATGAAACTCATCACTGTCTCCAATCTAGGTTGTATCCTCCGTAATCAAGAACATTTAACATAAATTCAAATTGAAATTTTTGCAAGTATACTCCTCACGTACTCAAAATATGACTAATTTATATACACAACTTGAGTGTACAAATTTTACTTCCCAATTGAAATTTACATCTATCTGACATTGTCTAAAGTTTATCTCCACTTCCAACTTGGCATAAGGGCCTGTTTGGTTGGATGTAGGTGCGTGAAAGTGTGAAAGTGGGAGTTTCATGAAGGTGTAACTCATTTGATTTACAATACATTCCACTTTCCAAAAAGTGTTTGGATATAAAAGTTTTTGTCCCCCCAAGTGGAGACTTACAATGTAGTTTATTTGGATGACCACTTAAAAATGGCTTTGATGGACTTTGTGTGTTTGGTTAGGACATTGCAAGTGATATAATCACCCTCATGAAGAATGGTATGGTTACCAAAACAAAAAAATTTCAACATTCCCAACTGAATTTGGCAGCAGAGAAAGGGTTTCACAACCAAAAAACAGTATAAAACATGTTCCCAGCAAGATGACATGTTCCCAGCAAACTGATATATAATTTTGTAAGATTACATTTTTTCAGCAAATATGATACATGTTCCCAACAAATATGATACATGTTCGCAGCAAGATGACATGTTCCCGGCATATATGATACATGTTCCCAGAAATTAACACATGTTCCCAACAAACTGATATATAATTTTGCAAGATTACATGTTCTCAGCGAATATGACATGTTTCCATCAAATATGATACATGTTTCCAGCAAATATGATATGTTCCCAGCAATATGACATGTTCCCAGCAATACGACATGTTCCCAGCAAATATTACATGTTCCCAGCAATGGAAAATGTTCCCAGCAATATGACATGTTCCCAGCAATATGATAAAATGAAACAAAATCTTGTTCACAAGGACATTATGGGCTCAGAGTATGAAAACTGAAAATAATTAAAACTTGTTCAGGAGAACATTATGGGTTCAGAATGAAGCAAAATCTTCTTCGAAAAATATCATCATACGAAGAACATATCAAAATGAAATTTCCTTTGGACAAAAAATTTGCAGCATATGAAAAGGGCCGGCCAACCCATCAAATAGGATACATGTTCTCTGCAAATATGATACATGTTCCCTGCAAATATGATACAGAAAACCAGCAAGATGACATGTTCCCAGCAAAATGACATGTTCCCAGCAAATATTACATGTTCCCAGCAATGGGAAATGTTCCCAGCAATGGGAAATGTTCCCAGCCATATAACATGTTCCCAGCAATATTACAATGAAACAAAATCTTGTTCACAAGGACATTATGGGCTCAGAGTATGAAACTGAAAATAATTCAAACTTGTTAACGAGGACATTATGGGCTCAGAATGAAGCAAAATCTTCTTCCAAAAATATCATCCTATGAAGAACATATAAAAAATGAAAATTCCTGAATAACATAAAATTGACACATGTACCATATTTGCTGGGAACATGTATCATATTTGCTGGGAACATGTACCATTATTTGTTTCACAATGAAACACAAGTCATCATAGCCCATAATGCATTCTCATCATAGCCCATATATTATAAGAAAATAAGACCAACTTATGCTGCAGTAACAAAAAACTATCCCAAAATTGAAGTCACCAAAAACTGGAAGGAAGAAGAAGATACTGAAACTCATCACAGGAAAAATTGAAGTCACCAAGTTATGCATTGTCATCATAGCCCAAAATATCATTATTTGTTTCACAAAGAAACACAAGTCATCATAGGCCAGTAGGAGATACTGAAACTCATCACAGCCCATATAAGATTTCAAAAAACCAAAACTCATCATTAACTAAAAACTGAAATTGAAGTGCTGCTACTTTGCAGTTACCAAAAAAAAACACAAACTGGGGACAAAGGGCAGTAAGCAAATATGGGAAGTAACAAAAAACTAAAATACAAGACTGAAAATATCAACAACTTAAGCACAAGTTTGGGAAAAAATAATTGGCTCAAAGGATTCACCATCCCACTCATCATCGCCAATTTAAAAACTTGGCTACCTCCATCTGTCACGCCCCACTCCCGTAGGAGCGATCGTCCTCGCTAAGGCGTGATGCCGCACGAGCCTAGATTCGCGCTCGTGCAAGGCGGGTTCCATAATGGCCGATTTCAGCGGCTACGACGGGGTCGTCGTACAGAAGTCCCATGCAGAGACATTGAACATGCAGCAAAAATTTAGAACAAAACACAAGTTATTCAAAGAAGCTCTTTTTATTTGATATTGAACAAGGTTACAACGAAGGCGCAAGGCCAAGATTACAATCACTCAAATACACTCGTCTCACATTACAAATCACTCAGCTCTCTCTCATCTCTCAATTACAAGTCTTGAGCCAGCGGAAGCTTCGGAAGACGACGTCCATATTATGTCCTGTATAAGTCTTTACTCCATGCGGCCGTGCGCTTCGAATCGCCAAGGAACTCCGTGCCTCGACGCATCCAAGTGAACTCCGCACCATGAGCTTTTACCTATGCCTGCACATGCAAACTATGTGGGTGTCAGTACTCAACTGTACTGGTGGAATGAGCTCCTCGCCCACCCATACAAAACCAACACGTTTGATTTACTTTGTGCAGCATAGTCCCCTTTATGATTGTCTTTCTACTCTTGCCTTAGGATCAGTTTTAGGACAGACGCCTTGCATACTTTGTGTCTTTAGACCATCCCGTGCTTGAAACATTCAACGTTAACCTATCGAGTCGTGTTTGCGTTACGGCCATAATCAGAGACGCAACTACGCGATGGGGCTTCATTTCCGTGTGACCGTGCTTCAAACCCTTGCTGAGGCCGTGCCTCGCAACTCGATGGGACTCAATCATTTCGCCACCTCGCGACCCTTGCTACTTTGATCACCAATTGACCCAAATCGAGACTTGTGGCTAAGTATCACTCGACCGACTTTGCCTTGCGGTGTTTCCGACTTAAACTCAGGATAACTCAATCATAACTATGCAACTTATATGCCGACAACATAAAACTCGACGCCACTTTTCGTTCCGAAGCACGACGCCTACGTTGAAACCAAATCTTAGGCCCAACATTGTGTTCTAACTATACACACACATTCAACTCAACTCAATCCAAAGGCATACATGTGGGTTTGCCGCCATGCCGACTCAACTATATGAATTTGGTCACTGACTCCCAGAGCCATCGTGGACTCCTTTAGTTTGTTAGACGGCCGCCCTTGCCAGCGCGAGTAGCTAGCTCCGCTGGCAAGCCTCTACGCTAACTTGTGCGGTCATCCAGCATGTGCTAATCCTGCTTCTCAAGAACCGGTCCCCTTCCGTTGGGCTACCATTTGAGGAAACTCTATCTTGTCGACAAGTTGTCCATGACCATACAAGATTCGACTCAACTGACGTCTCACACAGTCATTCCACCTCTAGTGTTATCATCTCTTTCAGGACCAAGTTCAATACTTCTCACATCTGAGATCTTGCCTCGATGACCCGTAGTCGTGAGCATTCTTCTTTCTTGTCCTATCATTTTACTCAACTCAAGAACAACTATTTGCAACACTTTCCAAACTCAATGAATCAACCGTGGCCCGTGCCTGAAAACACTAAGTCTGTGACATCGTGCCTTAAACCAACTTGAACTCTACGCGACGCCACCGCCCAAGACATACTCTATATGACGGACTTGAAACCGTAAGACTAAGTTGTCATACCCAGCCGTAGAACTTGTAGGACCGTGCTTGGAATGCTTAGGTCGACCACTATCACTTGCCTAACTTAATCAAGCCTACAACTTAACCCAAGGGACGAGCAAAGACTATGCCAAGCCTTGCATTACGGAAACGTGCATGCTTTATCGAGCATTTATGCGGGCGACGCCTAGGACTTAGGCGAGTTCATAGTTTTGTGTCGAAGACCAACTCTCCTTCTCCCAAACCACGGGACGAAGAACCCAATGTCATTTTCAAAGCACACCGTGTACCAACTCTAAGCCGACCGTTGGACCTTTCTATATTCTATCTCAATTCGACCCGTCGGGATTACCCCATTTAGCTATGTGGATTCATCTTTTTTATTATTAAGTCTACTTGTGCAAGTTGAAAACATGTGTTTTATTATGTGAAGGCAAAGATGAGGCAAGTTCACCGAAACTACCCCACCTGAGCGTACGATCGCCTCGACCGAGCGATGTCTCCGAGTAGCCGTTGCAAGGCTAAGTCCGAATGCCGTTGACGTTCTTATTCCTCCGATTGACTGAGCGGGACGGAGAACTACATCATACACCACTCAGAAAAAGTTTCGTCCTCGAAACTAACTGAGTACACTTACTTATCGACTTATCACTTTAATCAACATTCACAGACTCTCGTACACACTTCTCCTATACGTTCCTTCAAATCCGAGCCACGCTCGTGCTAGCCACAATCTTTTCTTTAAAACTTACAATCTCAAAATTCTCGGCACCTTCCTGTTTCTCAAGTCTCACTTGATTCAACGTATCACTTAGTTGGATCGTGCACATATTTTAGGCGTCCCCAAAATACATGCATTTCAGCCAAGCCTCGTGATAGAGAATCCTCCATCACCACTCGAGTCGGATCGTGCATATATTCGGGCTTCCCTGATATATATGCATGTCAACCGAGACTCGCGAGTGGTGCCTCCATAATTTTCTACCACTTCGCACTCGAACGTCTGCCTAACCGCTAGGCTATGACTTTTCGCTAAAGTCAATTGTCAGTATTGGAATCACAGTTCCCAAACAACGATATCAACACTGACCCCATCCTAAGGTCAAACCAAGTTGATAGTACGGGATTTTTTTTCTACCCAAGCTCGCATCACTCCGATTTCTAAACTTTGAGCATAGATTGCCTACACACATCCCAACATTTTGTCGCACGGGGTCCGAGTCGTTCAGCAAAGCCATCCTCCGACAACTCACGTTCAACCAATTTCATGACGTATCAAAATCGCTCATTCAATAAGTCATCTTGTATAGTCTATCCCTTCAAACACGTTTGATATAATCCGCCTGTCGATCATTCTCAAGTCAAGCACGCTACGACATAATTTATCGCTAAACCATAATTCACATTTCACATTTCCTAAGTCATTCATCCCAATTCACGTAATCGATCACAAGGTCGTCTAGCTTAACAATACGTTGCGCTCCGATCTCACGCGAGTCAGATTATCCACGGTGGGCATGAATCACCATGCACGCTCCCGCGGGATAATTATCCTCATCGGGACGTAATTCTTGTTTTGCGTCTAGACTAATTCATTTTCGATGCGTGGATTGGACCTACTCAATCCTCAAGTTTATTTCATTCATCAATCGCAAGTCCTAACATCTTCACATTTTTTTTCGCATCAAACCGACAAGTCGAGACAATCAACGTTGCCGTATCCTGATTTTTCGAGTTCGATCATTCCCGCGACATGAATCACCATGTCAGCGCTCACGCGGAACAATCGCCCCAAATCCGATATGACGCATGTGCGAGGCTAGAGTTGCGCTCGCGTAAGACAAGAATGTCGATGCTGTGGTTATCCGCGTGTCACTCCCCAGTACCAGAATACGGGGACGGACGTAGGCCAGCTACACCGTATAAGGTACGAATATGCTATACGACGATGACGGCTGTCAAGTCTTGCTGGGTATCCTAGCATGCAATCAATCTATGGCCTAAATCCGATCTCATGTCCACAGGCAAATCATAATGAAATAACATTAAGAGAGAGAATCATATGGAAAGCAGGGAATACACATATGATAATCAGAAACTACAGTATAGAATAATAATGTAGACTAGTATACCTTCCCACAGTCCCTAGCTTGGTCTGGAACTGAAGCACATCCCCCAAGTCAAGTCTGGAAGATCCACAGGGTCGGTCTCAGGCAATCTGGAAACAATCTAGGGTTGGTCAGGCCAACCGTAGCAAGTACCAGAAAGGAAGGCTCAAGGACGGGCGAAGAAAAGCCAGCAGGATAAAATATGACAGTAAGACATCTATAAACAATAAGAGAAGGTAAAAGATCGTGCGGTACCAACGCACGATAACAATCCAACAACTAAAAGTATTCTGGTCGTAACCTCGGTCGATAGCCTATCGTAGCACAATAACCAACCCAACAATCAAACAAGAACATGGGTTGGATCATGCACCACAATAGTCAATGTTCCTCAGTTATTCCCAGAAGTAACTCAACCATCATCACAATCATCCTAACATACACTAATGCCTGCATCGCTAACTGGAGATCGTAGTCTGTCATCGGGACAGTAATCTACCCCTACATCAAACAAGAACAAGGGAATAAAATACTGAGCCGGGACAACGTTACGCACCAGCCAGCTTAGCAAACAGCAAGCCATACAATTTATATAAATAAGTGGCCACTCAAAATGCCTACGGCTCTCTATGTGGAGGTTGGGTTACCCCAACAATACAAGTATGGGAATCCTCAGATCGTGCCGTCCCAGCAGGGCTAGCGAGGCCAAGTATAGCATGTAAGAAGAGTACCGATCCCTCGTAAGGCCACCGGGCTCTGCATGTCACCACCAGTCCCTCGTAAGGCCACCGTGCCGAGCATGCCATGTATATAATGTATAGTACATAAGTAGCCGGATATTGCCATCCACTAGTATGAATGGTAACAATATCCGTGGCGGCCAGCCTGCAGGTCATGACTAATGTCTGGGATAAGGCTGGTAATGCACGATCTCGGGATTCCGTTCCCTCCCAATGTTTCTACCAGTTTAAGTTGTCTAGATTAATCCTACATTTATTCGGAACCACATGCCGTGGTCACATGATCATCCTCCTAGATGTCGTACCTCAGTACGAGAACGCTAAGTAAGAATCAACCTCGGCACCTATAGTCCCAGTTGTGATCCATCCTTAGTGTTATGCAACAAGCAAGCAAGCAATCCTAACCACGCTAAGACTATAGGCCAACTACCAGATACCCGTGCAGGTAATCATATAATATAGCCAGAATATCAAGATGGCATCGCAATGCCATATAATCATGGAAGTAGCACCTCAAAGTGCCAGTAGACAAGGGACACCGCAGTGTAAGGTCAGGGCCAGTACCTCAAAGGGTAACCGGACTTATAGCACGGATACATGTAGTCAGGTCTGGGACATGGATAAATCTGTCAGTCATAAGAAGTCATATGCCCACATCGTGGCATGGATATCATGTCAAGTACAAGATCAAAACCCCTACCACAATATCTCAAACTTATATGGGAGCCTACAGCTCCAATCATCAAATCGGTCTATCCACCAGATCAATCTATCAAGTGTCACCCCTCTACGATGGAATCAATATCATGCCAGGAAGGTCAATAACCAAACACCAAGCTAATCACTATAAGCAATGCTAGGCCCTCTGGCTCACAAGAATCCTCCAAGTCAATGATCACAAGCTACTAGAAAATAAGCCCCTCAACTACCAAGACATAGCAATCAAACCAGGTTCCCCAACTACCGGAATACACAAAGGTACCCAGTTTTGGGCGTTTGGGAAGTCGAGTAAAAATCATATAATAATACCCTCGATATTCTATTCGTTCTGAGAAACTCGCACAAATATCAAAATCCAAAAGTCTTCAAAGACATATCTGATCAAATTAGAACATCACCAAAGAACTAGCAACACTATCTAAGAATCCACTTAGTCTACCATTATCACTATCTCAATCATATCTCCTCATAGTCAATCCTCGAATAAGATCATAATCCCAACACATGGGTCAACACTAATCAACGTCGTCGGAAGATGGCAAGGATTGTGTGAACCACTCTGGATCAGATCCACAACCCTTAAACCAAATAAGGACCAGGGTTGCAGACCTTCACCCGAGTAGAACCGCACTCCTTACACAATCCGGCGGACAAGGCACATCAGGAGCTAGGCGACTAATCTAGGATGGAGTCTACCTAGCAGGCATTGGGGTCAGGGATGCTATACCAAGAAGAACATGCATGAGTTCAGTCCCGCACATCAAAGGAATGGTTCTGCCCAATCCTTCGAACCAAATTCCCAACCGGGAATTCTGGAAAAAATCCGGCAGAGTCTCCTTTGTAATCTGGATGGGAGCACCCTACGAATAGGGGCTAAAACCACTCTGCACAACCCGCCACAGAATCGCAGGCTGAGAACACTAAGTCTCAGCTACCAGCAGCACTACGATGCGTACTGGGAACAAATCGATAGCCGAGAACACTAAGTCTCGGCCTCCAGCAGCACTACGATGCGTACTGGAAACCAATCGAACCCGAGAGCACTAAGTCCCGGCCTCCAGCACCGCTACAATACGTACTGGGCGCCAAGCCAACATGCATAATAATAAAATAACCACCTCGCAGGGCGCACCACAACACATGTCCATAATCTCTAATCCAAGCACAATCACCGCCACAGGTAAAGTTAGCCAAAGCCGTTACCCGACCGCGAGTCGGACACGGGGCATATGGGGACAATCCGTAGAAGTGAGTCGTGCTCGTGTCCTCGGAGGTGTGGATGACCCATCCGAGTCGTTCGATACGGTCTATCCCGGTATTGGACCAAGCTATCCTAAGTTATCATCATGACAGTTCTACTGCTAAGCTATACTATCATGGTTATACAATTTACAAGTATAAATTAATTAAATGCAATAAAATCCAGGAGAGAGGGCAAGAGCCGTCGATGAGCAAGGGATACTTGCCTAGAGGGCTCAGCTAGGTAAGCAAGTCTTCGACGATCAGAATCCAGGCCAGCACGTCCATCGAGGTCCTCAGAACACACAATAAATAGTCATCAGCACCAAATAATAAAATAATAGAATAATCACAAGAGATGGCAGAAGGCTATACCGTGTGGGTCCCGCAAGCAATGCAGGGATCGGGCACGGAAACCAAGGTACGCGGATCGATACGGACACGTAAACCGAGACATGCACGTATATCGAGACGTACACGAAAATCGAGATAGCACGAATATCAAGATGTCACGCCCCCGTACCGAAATACGGAGACGGGCTAGGCCAGCTATACCATATGAGGTACATAACGTCATACGGCGATCGTGGCTGTCGAGAGACTAGGGGGTACATGCTACAGTCAAGTCTCCTATGGTCCCACAGAGTTCTATGTCTCAATCAATCAAATCACATCAGCAAAAGATGAGCATTAAAGATAAAGCAGTAAGGCGTCCCCGACGCTGTATCAAAATGATCATGAGAGATTAGCTTCATAATTTAGCTATCTCGGAGAGTCAGGAGTACAAAATTATACACAGCTGCAGTCTGTTAATTACAATTATGTACTGACATAAAATATCAAGTAATCCGGCTAACAGGTGCCGGTGGCTAAACGCCGCAAAAGTATAAGCAGGAGTGGTGGAGAAGAAACCCACTCGAGTCCCCGAACTACCATGCTCCTAGTATGCACCATGGATGTCAGGGAGGAAGATCGTGTCCTCTGGCTCTGCTACGGGATCTGGCCAAACAAAACCAGCGGGGTCAGCCCCGAATAGCAAGTACCGCCAAAGGGGCACAAGAGTTAAGACTAAAAACCCAGTTAATAGAATGAATGATAATAGTAATACTTATGCTACCATTATAGGGTGGCGCCACATCCTCGAACCCATATGGCACCCTTACAACCAAACAAGGACAAAAGGTGCCGCATGGAGTCGGGACGCGTCGTACTCTATAACTTCGCATAAGTTAAAGGGTATAAACAATAAAATCTCCTGATCGTGACTTCGGTCGATAGCCTATCGCAGCACAATAACCAACCCAACAATCAAATAAGAACATGGGTTGGATCATGTACCACGATAAACCATGTTCCTCGGTCATTCACAGAAGTAGCACTTCACAACCAGAATAAGTCTTCCGTTCATAACTTCGGTCCACAGCCTATCATAGTACGATAACCAACCCAACAATCAAACAAGAACATGGGTTGGATCACGTACCATGACAGTCCGCTTCCCTCAGTTACTCACGGAAGGTAATAGGATACAAGCAAGTCGTTTTCACGGCCAATCAAGTCTACGCGTTTCTAGTGGAACGAGGTTATCCTCGCGTCATGTTATTAGAAAATCCTCAGATCGTATCTTTCCAGCAAGGCTAGCCAACCCAGGGGTTCGCGTAGACAGGTATGATTGAGCACAGGTCCCTCGTAAGGCCACCTTGCTAAAACATATAATATGTAGCAGGAATTAATCGGATACCGTCATCCACTCGTTGCAGATGACACAGTATCCGTGGAGACCAGCCGGCGCGTCAAGACAGCATCTCAAGGCGGCTGGTGTACCACGATCTCGGGATTCTTGCCCTCCCCATGCTTCTAGTATGTTTAGTTGCCTAGTTTAACCCTAGGTGAAATCTGGATTTCATGCTGTGGCCTGCATGATTATCCTCCTAAAGTCGTACTTTAGTACGAGTACCCTAAAGAGGATTCATGTCAATCAGTATGTCAACATGTTCTAACCCTCCTTAGTGTAATGCATCATTGCAAATACGCCACGTGGAGTTACGAGTCTTTTGTCGAGCATGATATGAGCACTAATGTGACCCCGGAGAACAAAGTGTTCCTACCTGATACATGTACCTGAATGTCCGGGAAACACATGCACGTAAATCGAGACGTACACATAGATCGAGAAAATCACGAATATCAGAATAGTCCACGAATCGTACGACACGTAAATCGAGACGAGCACGTAAATCGAAATGACCCAAAGTCCAAGGAGCACGTAAATCGATACGGCACACAAATCGAGGTGTGTACGCAAATCGATGCGGTATGGAGTCCAATACGACACGCAAACCGAGACGGTCATACAAATCGATACATGCACGCGAATCGATGCGGCACAAAAATCAAGAAAGGCACAAAGGCCGAGACACGGAAAACGAGACGGTGCACAAACCGAGATGGCACGTTGCCCGAGGCAAGCGCTGGGCTCGAGACGTCCCGCTGCCCAAGGCAATACGTAGATCTAGGTGCACAGAAACCAAGAATGCACGCAAATCGAGGTGCACGCAAACCAAGGCACGCACAGAACGTGGCGCACGTGGACCGAGCATCGCACTGCTCGAGACAGTGCGTGCATCGAGGCACGTGGCCCAAAGAGCACGCAGCCCGAGGTTGGCTTGCTGCTCGAGCAGCATGGGGCCCAAGGGCATCCCGCCGCTCGAGGCTGGCGCGGCGCTCACGGCGGGGTATGGCGACTCGTCGGACAGAAGGGAAGAGGGAGAGGAGGAGCAGATCTGTAGGGAGAGAAGAGCCGTCGGGATCGGCCAGGCTCCGGCGGAGAGGAGAAGACAGAGAGGGGAGGCCAGAGGAGCTCACCGGGGTCAGTCGGGCCGGGGCAGCTCCACGACAGAGAAGAACAGCAGCAGGAGGAGGAGCTCCGGCCAGGCAGGCCGGGAAGAGGGCGGCGGCCACGAGTGGTGGTGGTCGCGGCGGAGGGAGGCCGGCGACCGCGAAGGAGAGGGTGGAGACGACGGCGACGCGGCTCCTGGAAGAGGTGGCGGAGGAGGAGGAGAAGAAGACGATGGTGGTGGCGGCGGTGGCTGGAAGTCGTGGTGGTGGTGGCTGATGGCGGAGACGACGATGATGGTGGAGGAGACGACGATGATGGTGGTGCTGGTCGAAGTGGTGGCGGTGCTGGTGGAAGAAGGTGGCCGGAGATGGAGGAAGGGGCTGGGGGTGAGTGTGGAGAGGGCAGAGAGAGAGATCAGAGGGGATTTGGGGGGGGGGGTTCTCCAGGGAAGAGAGAGGAAAGATTTCGGGAGAGAGAGAGGGATGATGTGAGGAGGAGTGAAATGACAACAGAGAGGGGGAATAGATATTTTGGAGGGTAGATTAGGAACAAGAAAATTATTAATAATAATAATAATGAAGATAAAATTACCTCCAAGAAAATAATAAAAATTTTACGAATACCCCAAAAATTAAAATCCTCTAAATACAATAATACGGTCAAATATGTACTTCAAAATAGGAACATACACCGCGTAACCCTCAAAATATTTCTATTTTCATCCAACATTCATCTCAATCAAAATCCTAAGTAATACATCCAACCGAACAACAATACTTGCACGATCGTCATTCGCCGAGTCAGAGTACCTCTGAGTTATCGCATATCGATCTTTGATACGCCTCAATACCATCGACGATATGCGTAACCTGACGATCTTCCTTTGTAACCAATTTCGAGTCGTACGAATGATGCTATCGTCCGACTGGATAATTTCTTCGACATTCAATACAAGTTCGATCATTATCCCTTTATCTTAAGTCATCGACCAACGTATTTCCTCAATTCGCATCGTCCCTTGCTAACTCAAGTGATCGAGCAACATTCAATCCAATCCTTAGAGTTATTCGCATAACTACAGAATTAAACCTTTCATGCACGCTATCTACCTGTCGTGCTAACTTTTCGTAGACGATCCCAATCAATTTCCTCGATCAAGTTATTCATTCGCTACACCTTAACTTTTTCCTCGATTCGATTTCACCTACTCAATCATTTTTGCATCTCATACTTCGTACAATCCTCTATCCCGTGCACGTTTCGTGCATGTCCATTTCTAGGTTGTTCGAATCCACTTATCAAACTTCATGACAACAACTCACTCAATCTAAGGCTTTGTATATGTGCGACGCTTGCTGATAGACTCACCGACACCCCGTATCCTCAATTGATAGATCGACATTCCTGAGGCTATCGCATACACCACTCAGGAATGAAGTCATTCAACAAATCCTCAAAACTATCATTCGAATCAAAATCCACTTCTTCAAATCCCGTTCGAACCACTCCTCAATTTCCAAGCACGCTCATCTATATCGTACCGACGATATCGTCGCTCAATAGTGTCCCTATCGATAGTCATCCTACGTACTTATCGAGTTCAACTCATTCTTGCTCAACACTAATCAATTTTCCATACTCGACTTTTCTAAGGATGACGCAACTTTGGTGTATATGCCCAGCCCGACTTAGCCAACCGTACTTACGCGAACCATCCTTTTTGTTTTGTTCAAAACTGGTCTCCTACGTTTTGCAAAATAGATAGACTTATTGTATGAACATCCCGTGGGACATTTGAGAGAGAGCGCACCAACGATTGCAACTTGTGGAAGCAACAGAGTTTTACGAAAACATCAAAGTTAAAGAATTCAATTGACGGTCCAAGGACGTAAAGCCGAGCTCTGATACCATTATGTCACGCCCCGCTCCCGTAGGAGCGATCGTCCTCGCTAAGACGTGATGCCGTACGAGCCTAGATTCGCGTTCGTGCAAGGCGGGTTCCATAACGGTCGATTTCAGCGGCTGCGACGGGGTCGTCGCACAGAAGTCCCATACAGAGACATTAAACATGTAGCAGAAATTTAGAACAAAACACAAGTTATTCAAAGAAGCTCTTTTTATTTGATATTGAACAAGGTTACAACGGGGGCGCAAGGCCAAGATTATAATCACTCAAATACACTCGTCTCACATTACAAATCACTCAACTCTCTCTCATATCTCAATTACAAGTCTTGAGCCAGCGGAAGCTTCGGAAGGCGACGTCCATACATTATGTCCTGTATAAGTCTTTACTCCATGCGGTCGCGTGCTTCGAATCGCCAAGGAACTCCGTACCTCGACGCATCCAAGCGAGCTCCGTGCCACGAGCTTCTACCTGTGCCTGCACATGTAAATTATGTGGGTGTCGGTACTCAACTGTACTGGTGGAATAAGCTCCTCGCCTACCCATACAAAACTAACACGTTTGATTTACTTTGTGCTGCATAGTCCCCTTTATGATTGTCTTTCTACTCTTGTCTTAGGATCAGTTTTAGGACAGACGCCTTGCATACTTTGTGTCTTTAGACCATCCCATGCTTGAAACATTCAACGTTAACCTATCGAGTCGTGTTTGCCTTACGGCCATAATCAGAGACGCAACTACGCGATGGGGCTCCATTTCCGTGTGACCGTGCTTCAAACCCTTGCTGAGGCCGTGCCTCGCAACTCGATGGGACTCAATCATTTCGCCGCCTCGCGGCCCTTGCTACTTTGATCACTAACTGACCCAAATTGAGACTTGTGGCTAAGTATCACTCGACCGACTTTGCCTTACGGTGTTCCCGACTTAAACTCAGGATAACTCAATCATAACTATGCAACTTATATGCCGACAACATAAAACTCGACGCCACTTTTCGTGCTGAAGCACGACGCCTACGTTGAAACCAAATCTTAGGCCCAACATTGTGTTCTAACTATACACACACATTCAACTCAACTCAATCCAAAGGCACACATACGGGTTTGCCGCCATGCCGACTCAACTATATGAATTTGGTCACTGACTTCCAGAGCCATCGTGGACTCCTTTAGCTTGTTAGGCGGCCGCCTTTGCCAGCGCGAGTAGCTAGCTCCGCTGGCAAGCCTCTGCGCTAACTTGTGCGGTCATCCAGCACGTGCTAATCCTGCTTCTCAAGAACCGGTCCCCTTCCGTTGGGCTACCGTTCGAGGAAACTCTACCTTGTCGACAAGTTGTCCATGACCATGCAAGACTCGACTCAACTGATGTCTCACACAGTCATTCCACCTCTAGTGTTATCATCTCTTTCAGGGCCAAGTTCAATACTTCTCACATCTGAGATCTTGCCTCGACGACCCGTAGTCACGAGCATTCTTCTTTATTGTCCTATCATTTTACTCAACTCAAGAACAACTATTCGCAACACTTTCCAAACTCAATGAATCAACCGTGGCCCGTGCCTAAAAATACTAAGTCCGTGACATTGTGCCTTAAACCAACTTGAACTCTACGCGACGCCACCCGCCCAAGACATACTCTATATGACGGGCTTGAAACTGTAAGCTAAGTTGTCATACCCAGCCGTAGAACTTGTAGGACCGTTCTTGGAATGACTTAGGTCGACCACTATCACTTTTCTAACTTAATCAAGCCTATAACTTAACCCGAGGGACGAGCAAAGACTATGCCAAGCCTTGTATTACGGAAACGTGCATGCTTTATCGAGCATTTACGCGGGCGACGCCTAGGACTTAGGCGAGTTCATAGTTTTGTGTCGAAGACCAACTCTCCTTCTCCCAAGCCACGGGACGAAGGACCCAGTGTCATTTTTAAAGCACACCGTGCACCAACTCTAAGCCGACCGTTGGACCTTTCCATATTCTATCTCAATTCGACCCATCGGGATTACTCCCTTTAGCTATATGGATTCATCTATTTTATTATTAAGCCTACTTGTGCAAGTTGAAAACATGCATTTTATTATGTGAAGGCAAAGATGAGGCAAGTTCACCGAAACTACCCCACCTGAGCGTACGATCGTCTCGACCGAGCGATGTCTCCGAGTAGCCGTTGCAAGGCTAAGTCCAAATGCCGTCGACGTTCCTATTCCTTCGATTGACTGAGCGGGATGGGGCACTACACCATCCATCACCAAATTGGTGGGGGAGGCCATCAAGTTTTGGTTCTCATCGTGGGGCACCTTCCTTATTTGTGTTCGAAATAGCATTTTAGACTCAAAGGTTGCACCTTCCTCATCATTGTCTAAAACTAGGCTACAAGTTGGCTACCTCCGTCCATCACCACAATGGTAGGGGAGGCCACCAACTTTAGCTTGTAATTAGGTTGCACCTTCATAGCTCATTCAAAGACAACTCCTACACCAAAACAGTACATACCCCTTGTCATTACATTATAGGTGCAGACAAAAAGAACTTGGGTCTACACAAATAAGTTGGTACTACATAAAAGAGATGCAGACTAAAATTGATACAAGTAATGTTAGAAAACCCAAAGTAACAATAATGGCCGATGGGTGGCCATTGCGCACATCTTTTCCCTTAATTCCACATCGTTCATCCTTGTAATTTGAGTGGAAGTAACCCATTGTGTCCTCATATTCTTGGCACTTGAAATAACAAGCACCTTTAAACCCATTCACTTGCATGTGACATTCAGGCCAGGTTGTATACACTCCTGGCTTTCTTCCTTTCAAAACAACGTAGAAAGACATGCTACAAAGATATCAAAAGCATAGATGAAGCAGGGAATTAACAGAAACAGCAGCATGTTCTGTTCCAGAGTAGAAAATATTAAAAGCATTCAGATAGAAAATATTTGCTAATGAAAACAGCAGCATGCTATAAAGATATCAAAAGCAAAGATATCAAAAGAGCAGGGAATTAACAAAAGCAAAGACATCAAAAGAGCAGAGAATTGAAGTCACACAGAAACAACAGCATGTTCTAATTAAAAGCAGGGAATTAACAGCAGCATGTTCTAATGAAACAGCAGCCTATGGGCATCATAGGCCTTGTGGAAACAGCAGCATGTGCTGTTCTAGAGTAGTAAATATTACATGCCAAACTTCAAATTGTTCCATCTACATACAAAATGATACAAAATGCAGTCGATTGCTACAAGACTACTTGTCTTGCATAAAATTATCTAGCCATGTCCGTTGGAAACTCTCGGGCAACCCTATAAACTTGTTGGCCTCAAAGTTGTCAGTGCAAAGAAAGTTTTATGCATTCATAAGTACGTATGGCTCATATCCTTCTAAGGCAAATAATTTACTACCCATTTTCTTAATTGGGGTCTTGAATCCGGTACGAAGTGCCTCGGCCATGGAAGTAACACTCCCCACCAATTGAGTCATTCCCTCATTTCCCATGCTAGCCTCTCTACGACGTTTTCCCCCCATGGATTTCGTAGATTGGGAAGTCGCAGCATTGTGGTGTGAGCCACTACCGGGAGGAGTATCTACTTCGACGTATTCTCGTGGGCCCCATTTCACATTATTATCCTTCGTACGGTCCCCTCTTGTATGGTCATCTCCACATATAATTTACAGCAAATCAAAGTGTCATGACCCGTTACCCAAATTGTTGGGCTGGGCCGAGCCATGTCCAGCCTACGCTTGGTTAAAGCGTAGTAAGCTATTCTAAGAATAGACAATAAAGGATCTAAGCTGCTAACAGTTCTAAAATTATATTTAAAGGTTCATCACAACACAGCATCTATAAGCGAAAGTAAAATAAATACACACTTAAAAATACACTTCCAAGGTATCTAGCTGGAGACAATGTCCAGTATCCAAATATAAGTTCAAAACAAAGTCTAAGTCTCAAAACACATGAAAAATAACTAAGCAAGATTTCCCGTTGGGGCCTCTTCTGGAGCTAAGGCTAGGTCCTCAAATGTAGTACCATAATATCAATCACATAGCATATCCTTCTCGAAAAGTGAACCTACAACGTTATTATGTTAGGACGGGAGCAAGTACAACCTCTACAACTAAAGTACTGAATATATAATGAAAGAGATGTACAACAAGAAACATGGTGTGATAAGTCTATAAAACAGGAAATACTGGAAACATGGCTTCATGGTACAACTGGGATCACAGTATCATAGTAACATAGGAAACATGGCATATCTGGAATCATGGTATGACTGGAATCACAGTATCATAGTATCATAGGGAACATGGCATAACTCATAGTCTATCATGGCAAGGACACATATGTCATATAGACATATGTATATATAATGTTTAAAACTGTAGCAGGTACGTGATCGGTCAATAGGTGTACAATGTGCTGGGGGCACATATAATAAAATGTACTTCTGTACAAGGCTACAAGCATAGGTGTACATCCGTACAGAAATGCCGGATAATGGCCTGCGACAAGGTATGCATATAAAATGTGACCTTGCTCGCTACTATAGGGGGGCGTGATCACGTACTCAACAGTCAGTTTTCCCATAACCCATATTATAACATGTGAGAGATACAAGAACAGTAAAAACATGTGAGAGATACTGGGAGCAGTATAAGCATGGTGGGTACTGGAATCAGTATAAAACATGTGAATACTCAGAGCAGTATAAAGTATAGTGAAACATGTACTGAGAACCAGTACGAAGCATGTGAAGATATAGGAACTGTCCTAAACATGGCAGGTACTGAAAGTAATACAACATATGAAGATTTAACTTGCTACCTCAAGGATCAGTATTTTAACAGGGTTAATACATGTTCTAGCATTAAAAGACAGTAAATGAGTTTGTAGATGTACTTGTCTCGAGCAAAGCAAGAATACTAGTACGAAAATATAGATGTCCGATATCCTGTCAATTATGATATACAAACTCAGCCTCTAAGTTATGTTCAAGATTACACTAGTGGTGTGACACGACTCCTAACTGGACACTAACTAAGTAGGGACCTAGCATAAAAGTCTAATGTGGAGTGACACTATATCCAAACTAATTTTCTAGGGTCTTTACACTAGTGCGGGGTGAGGTCCAATACGTCTATAACTCAAAACAACACAAAACTTGCAAGTCATAACTATTCAATAAATAAATCAAACTGTACACTGAGTTCCAACAATTTTTGAGATAGACAAAAAGCTCAAATATACATAAAATAAAGTACCAAAATGATTCTTGTTAATTATAAAAATTCATACAAATTTTTCTGGAATTTATAAACCCTCATAAATAATTATTAAAAATCAGCAAACATAAATATACTAAAAATAAGTTCTGTTTTCCTATTTTCATAAAATACCAAAAGCACTTAATAAATGTTGAAAAAATTATAATAAATTAACTAAATTAACCTAATATTTAAATACAATTTATTCCAGGTTTTTACAATAATTAAAATATATATAAAAATTCAAAAACAGAAAGTAACAATTTCTGGAAAAATAATTAATTACAAATTAAGGATGATACAAAGCAAAATCTACAGATGTTGTCGGATGATAAAATAAATATCACCAACGTGTCCAAAATGGTCAAATTAGCTAGGATAGCCTACCCATAAGTCCAATTTAGACACAGAAGCAAAATGGTAATTTCGGGTCAAAATGATGTCTGCCGTTGGACACACTTTGCACCGAAAAACGTGTCAGGATAGAAGTCTACAAAACCTAGAAAATTATATGTCTACGAATCCAGAATAATGACATGAACCCAAGGTATGTCCGAAATAGGATTTCGATGAGCCGATCTCAAAATGATACGTTGACGCGGACACTTGGAATCCAATTTGTACCGAAATGCGTGCCTGAGCAAATGTCTTCAAAACTCAGCAAATTATATGTCAACGAGTCCAGAATGACGATACGAACTCAACGGTATATCCAGAATTGGATTCCGATGAGCCGATCTCAAAGTGACACGTTGACACGAAAAGTGGGACCCGCTTTGCACCAAAATGCGTGCCAGGGCCCACGTTCTCCAAATCAAGCAAAATTTATATGAAAACATGCCAGAACGACGCCACGAGTCTACTGGTGGTGTCAGAAATTGAATCCGGAGTCCCGGGTTCAAAAATAGAATTTAAAAAGTGCAAATTAAAGAATTCGGACGGTTAACTTTGGCGTCGAATTCGACCAACCAAACGTACTTAAAATGAAACGAAACTCAAAGGAGGCAGGAAGAGGGTTATACCAACTGCGCACAAGAACTAGTAGCACGCCAACCGGAGCTGCGACGGCGGAGTTACGAGCTGACGAAGTCGGCTCCATGAAACTGTCTAAAAATAGTTCAATTTAAAACGTCAACTTGGTGGCCAGTTTTGAGGTATCAAACGACAAAATTAACGGACGAAAATTGAGGGGAGTGAAGATGGATATACCGAGATTGTGACGGAGCAAAGTGTTCACCAATCCAACGGTCGGATCTCTCGAAAATTGTGCACGAAGTCGCTGCGATAAAATACCGTTTCAGCTTCGTTTTCGAGCGCGTCACGACGGAACTTCGTGCAAAACGCACGAATAGTCTATTCGGCGCACCGGGGAGGAAGGCGGTGGCCAGGGGGAGTTCGTCGGAGGGAGTGCGGCCGAGGAGTGGCCAGCCAGGCGGTGGCGCACGGTGGTGCGCGGCCACCAGCGTGCGAACACAACTGCCGCTGCCGCTACTGCAGGCTGCTGCTGCCGCGTTTGCTGCTGCTGTTGCATTTTCGCACGTGCGCGGCGCGAGGGCGAGCTATGCCGGGGTACGACGGGCACGGGGGTCGGTGGTGGTGGCCGTGCGGTGGTGGTGAAGGAAGGTGGTGTTGGTGGCGTAGATGTGGTGGTGTGGTGATCGGTTTGGAAGGAGAAGGAGGAGAATGATCATGGTGGTGGTGGTGTTGTGCTCGGCTCCCATGGGGTGGTCGGGCTGAATGGTGGTGGAGCTCGGCCAACATGGGGGGGGTTGGTTGAGTGTAGGAAGGAGAGAGAGAGAGTGTGAGTTGTGTGGTGTATATATAATATAATATAGAATGTGAGAGAGTGAGAATAGAGAGAGAGAGAGATATTTGAGAGGAGAGAGGGAGTGAAGTCGGTTAGAGAGAGGGTGGGGGGTGTTCTTGCTGGTGATGGGGAGGGTGAGGTGTGTGTGTAGGTGTTATGGAGAGAGAGAGAGAGAGAGAGTTATATATATATATATATATATATATATATATATATATATATATATATATATATATATATATATATATATATATATATATATATATATATATATACATGAGATATTTCAGATATTAATAAAGTAGAGAGAGGAAGAGATATTTTCAAAATAGGAGAAATAGAAAAATTATGTGGGGTATTTGGGCAGTCATAAAAGAACAATATGGAGCTCGTGCTCGGGTCCGGTTGAGCCGGGTCGGGTCAAAATCGGACAGGAGGCAATAATTGAATTAAATATGTATTTATGATAATAGGAAAATAAATAATATGCGGGAACTCAAATAAATGGGACACAAGTTTCATGTGGGTAGTAGGCTTCATGTGGGCCACATCCATACTTCGGGTCGACTAGGTTGGATCGATGTCGGGTCCCGAAATTAAATTGGAAATTAAATCAGGTTTTACGGTAGATAATTAATCGGCCCAAATTGACCCGAAAGTTGTGCGAAGAAAATAAAGCACAAAATGGAGTGTCTGAGTGGGACACGAAGGTCATGGGTGAAGAGCGTCTCGAGTAGATCATTCATGGGAAGTTAGTTCCGAAAAAATGACTGGTCTTGTGTTCCTAAATTAAAAGTCATGGTGACGTGCAAACGATGATCAAATATAAAAGTGGGAATAATTATTCAACGATTAATTGGTCTAAGTTGACCCGAAGTTGCGCGATACAAAAAGAGTACAAGGGAATAAGTTCAAGTGGGACATGATATATCAAAACGAAGATAATCTTGTCTACTTTAAAACTCGTAAAGAGAGTTTACAGAGATTGGCATCCCTGACGTTCCAGAAGTCAAAGTTACGGAAAGGTACATTAATGATCAAAACAATTAAATAATAAAATATTTATCGAAAATAATTCATTCAGAAAATTTAAAATAAACCCTGAAATTCAGGAGGCTTACATCCTACCCACCTTACAAGAATTTCGTCCTCGAAATTAAAAATCATCCAATAGGTCAAACTATAACATGTAGCTGCTCTGGCTACGATACTCAATCTGCTACCCTTGTAATCATCTCTTTTGTTTCTCTTTACAATATTTTTGGTTCAGGTTCAACAAAGTCCTTCTATCATAAACTACGTCATACATCCTTTAGAATCTTTCATACTAACATGGAATCTTTAGTATACCCTAAACTATAGGTCATTCTTTGGGTATGTTTATGAACCTACAATGCTTGATCATCAACCATGTTTCCAACCTCAATTGTAAATACTGGATTTCCTTGTCGTATCCTAAGTATCCTTATTATATCAATCCACAGGCCTTTTGCATTATTTGTCGTCAATCCTTTCCTACAGCTTCTCCTTGAAATTATACGTTCGATTCTATCCTTGGCGTAGAGCCTTCTTCATTTTACTCAACAAGTCCTCCGAACATAAATCCTCGATTTCAAAACTCCCGATTTATTAATTACCAAGGTACATATGTCTTTGTCTTGTTCCTTGTCTTTTTAACTGATATCTTTTCGATCTCGTATGCAATATTATATCCCATTCTAACTTATTATATACCATTCCACATATCGATCTACCCTCTAATCACATGTAATTAGCTTATAGATAACCAACCAAAATTCTACATATGCTAAATTCTCAAACTGCTAAGCACAAGATTCTAATCCTCAATCTATAGTCACAACAATACAATATCTCATTTCTCCATCTTAGATACCCTATCATCAAGTCATACTATCAATACAATCGTTCTTAATGATTTCCAAGTCTAATACAGTCAGTCACCCATACTTGTCCTATAAGCTTAATCTAACCAATCCCTAGGAAAAGTATTTATCACAATCACACAATACATTTATAGTTATACTACAGGATCAGTCAACAAGGTTTGGCTATTTCGGTCGTCTATCAAATAGAAGGTAACAAGGCCTAAGACTGGGTCAAGCAATCCATAACAGTGTCCAAACAAGTTAAAGGTCAAGCAAGACAGGAAAGTTTGTCAAAATATCTCCAAGAATGGTATGAATACAACGAGATGCATAACGAGAAGAATTACCCAAGAGTTTATCGAAGAAGAGTTTAGTCAAGTCATAGGAAAGATGGAACACAATAATAATTATGTCCAAAAGATAACATAAAAGCAATCCTGTTGGAGAGTCCTAGGGAACCTATAATCCTAGTTGTAGATATAGATAGGACAGAGTTAATCAAGACGGGAAAGAATGATAATAAGAATTTATTCTTGCTCATTCGGTCATAACGAAGTGAACCAAGTTGAGATATGACCTGATAACCATACACGTCTTTCTGAAATCATGTTGCCAGAATTTTTGCCACACCAGTAAGCTTAGATGCAATAAACGATAGAGTCATAACTATGGTATACACCCTATAATCATGTTATCTAGAATTTTTGCCACGCCAACCGGTATGGCTGCGAAAAAATCTAAATTCCATAACTATGATAAGTATATCCGAAATCAGGCTCTATGTTTTTGTCATACCAGCTAATATGGCTGCGATAAATTCTAAACTCCATAAATAAAACAGACATTTACTTTATCAGGATATATCACAATTTAATCCACAAAATTTATCACGATGCAAGATCAAAATTAACAACAAAAATCAAAAATCAATTTCAACAACGAATTAAGGAATAACAAATAAAACAGGTGAAAATAGATTTTTAGGTAAGATTAGAGTGAGATCCTCAGGGGTCATCCCAAGGGTACTATCCTGGTCAAAATTGTAACCCACTGAATTTCAAACAAGAAACTAAATATAGTTAACGGTCCTATGCTGTGATGAGTTCTCCTATGTTACAATCCTAAAAATCCTCTAGGTGTTCTAAATGTTTATCCCTAGTGTTAACAAGTTATCCTAGATCCTAATTGCAGGCATGTTTGGTGTAACCAAACAATTTAAGTCTGGACCTGCATGGGGGCACCACTAAAAATATGTCACGACCCGTTACCCAAATTGTTGGGCCGGGCCGAGCCATGTCCAGCCTACGCTTGGTTAAAGCGTAGTAAGCTGTTCTAAGAATAGACAATAAAGGATCTAAGCTGCTAACAGTTCTAAAATCATATTTAAAGGTTCATCACAACACAGCATCTATAAGCGAAAGTAAAATAAATACAGACTTAAAAATACACTTCCAAGGTATCTAGCTGGAGACAAAGTCCAGTATCCAAATATAAGTTCAAAACAAAGTCTAAGTCTCAAAACACATGAAAAATAACTAAGCAAGGTTCCCCGCTAGGGCCTCTTCTGGAGCTAAGGCCAGGTCCTCAAATGCAGTACCATAATATCAATCACATAGCATATCCTTCTCAAAAAGTGAACCTACAACGTTATCATGTCAGGACGGAAGCAAGTACAACCTCTACAACTAAAGTACTGAATATATAATGAAAGAGATGTACAACAAGAAACATGGTGTGATAAGTCTATAAAACAGGAAATACTGGAAACATGGCCTCATGGTACAACTGGGATCACAGTATCATAGTAACATAGGAAACATGGCATATCTAGAATCATGGTATGACTGGAATCACAATATCATAGTATTATAGTATCATAGGGAACATGGCATAACTCATAGTCTGTCATGGCAAGGACACATATGTCATATAGACAGATGTATATATAATGTTTAAAACTGTAGCAGGTACGTGATCGATCAATAGGTGTACAATGTGCTGGGGGCACATGTAATAAAATATACTTTCGTACAAGTCTACAAGCATAGGTGTACATCCGTACAGAAATGCCGGATAATGGCTTGCGGCAAGGTATGCATATAAAATGCGACCTTGCTCGCTACTATAGGGGGGCGTGATCACGTACTCAACTGTCAGTTTCCCCATAACCCATATTATAACATGTGAGAGATACAAGAACAGTAAAAATATGTGAGAGATATTGGGAGCAGTATAAGCATGGTGGATACTGGGATCAGTATAAAACATGTGAATACTCAGAGCAGTATAAAGTATAGTAAAACATGTACTGAGAACCAGTACGAAGCATGTGAAGATATAGGAACTGTCCTAAGCATGGCAGGTACTGAAAGTAATACAACATGTGAAGATTTAACTTGCTACCTCAAGGATCATTATTTTAACAGGGTTAATACATGTTCGAGCATTAAAAGATAGTAAATGAGTTTGTAGATGTACTTGCCTCGAGCAAAGCAAGAATACTAGTACGAAGATATAGATGTCCGGTGTCCTATCAATAATGATATACAAACTCAGCCTCTAAGTTATGTTCAAGATTACACTAGTGGTGTGACACGACTCCTAACTGGACACTAACTAAGTGGGGACCCAGCATAAAAGTCTAATGTAGAGTGACACTATATCCAAACTAATTTTCTAGGGTCTTTACAGTAGTGCGGGGTGAGGTCCAATACGTCTATAACTCAAAACAACACAAAACTTGCAAGTCGTAACTATTCAATAAATAAATCAAACTGTACACTGAGTTCCAATAATTTTTGAGATAGACAAAAAGCTCAAATATATATAAAATAAAGTACCAAAATGATCCTTGTTAATTATAGAAATTTATACTAATTTTTCTGGAATTTATAAACCCTCATAAATAATTATTAAAAATTAGCAAACATAAATATACTAAAAATGAGTTCTCTTTTCCTATTTTTATAAAATATCAAAATAACTTAATAAATGCTAAAAAAATTATAATAAATTAACTAAATTAACATAGTATTTAAATACAATTTTTCCCAGATTTTTACAGCAATTAAAAAATATATATATATTCAAAAACAGAAAGTAACAATTTCTGGAAAAATAATTAATTACAAATTAAGGATGATACAAAGCAAAATCTACAGATGTTGTCGGATGATAAAATAAATATTACCAATGTGTCCAGAATGGTCAAATTAGCTAAGATAGCCAACCCATAAGTCCAATTTAGATACAGGGGCAAAACGGTAATTTCGGATCAAAATGATGTCCGCCGTTGGACACACTTTGCACCGAAAAACGTGTCAGGATAGAAGTCTACAAAACCTAACAAATTATATGTCCACGAATCCAGAATGATGATACGAACCCAACGGTATGTCCGAAATAGGATTCCGATGAGCCGATCTCAAAATGATACGTTGACGCGGATACTTGAAATCCAGTTTGCACCGAAATGCGTGCCAAAGCAAATGTCTTCAAAACTCAACAAATTACATGTCAATGAGTCTAGAATGATGATACGAACTCAACGGTATATCCAGAATTGGATTCCGATGAACCGATCTCAAAGTGACACGTTGACGCGAAAAGTGGGACCCGCTTTGCACCGAAATACGTGTCAGGGCCCACGTTCTCCAAATCAAGCAAACTTTATATGAAAACATGCCAGAACGACGCCACGAGTCTACTGATGGTGTCAGAATATGAATCCGGAGTCCCGGGTTCAAAAATAGAATTTAACAAGTGCAAATTAAAGAATTCGGACGGCCAACTTTGGCGTCGAATTCGACCAACCAAACGTGCTTAAAATGAAACGAAACTTAAAGGAGGCAGGAAGAGGGTTATACCAGCTGTGCACAGGAACTGGTAGCGTGCCAACCGGAGCTGCAATGGCGGAGTTACGAGCTGACGAAGTCGGCTCCACGAAACTGTCCAAAAACAGTTCAATTTAAAACGTCAAATTGGTGGCCAGTTTTGATGTATCAAACGACGAAATTAACGGACAAAAATTGAGGGGAGTAAAGATGGATATACCGAGATTGTGACGGAGCAAAGAGTTCACCGATCCAACGATCGAATCTCTCGAAAATCGTGCGTGAAGTTGCTGCGACAAAACACCGTTTCAGCTTCGTTTTCGAGCGAGTCACGACGGAACTTCGTGCAAAACGCACGAATAGTCTATTCGGCGCGCCGGAGAGGACGACGGTGGCCAGGGGGAGTTCGCCGGAGGGAGTGCGGCGGAGGGTTGGCCGGTCAGGCGGTGGCGCACGGTGGTGCGCGGCCACCGGCGTGCGAACACAACTGTCGCTGCCGCTACTGCAGGCTGCTGCTGCCGCGTTTGCTGCTGCTGTTGCATTTTCGCACGCGCGCGACACGGGGGCAGGCTAGGCCGGGGTACGGCGGGCGCGAGGGTCGGTGGTGGTGTCCGTGCGGTGGTGGTGAAGGAAGGTGGTGTTGGTGGCGTGGATGTGGTGGTGGTGGTGATCGGTTTGGAAGGAGGAGGAAGAGAATGATCGTGGTGGTGGTGGTGTTGTGCTCGGCTCCCATGGGGTGGTCGGGCTGAATGGTGGGGGAGCTCGACCAACATGGGGGGAGGGGGTTGGTTGAGTGTAGGAAGGAGAGAGAGAGAGTGTGAGTTGTGTGGTGTATATATAATATAATATAAAAAGTGGGAGAGTGAGAATAGAGAGAGAGAGAGAGAGAGAGATATTTGAGAGGAAAGAGGGAGTGAAGTCGGTTAGAGAGAGGGGGGGTGTTCTTGCTGGTGATGGGGAGGGTGAGGTGTGTGTGTAGGTGTTATGGAGAGAGAGAGAGAGAGTTATATATATATATATATATATATATATATATATATATATATATATATATATATATATATATATATATATATATATATATATACATACATGAGATATTTAAGATATTAATAAAGTAGAGAGAGGAAGAGATATTTTCAAAATAGGAGAAATAGGAAAATTATGTGGGGTATTTGGGCAGTCATGAAAGAACAATATGGAGCTCGGGCTCGGGTCCGGTCGAGCCGGGTCGGGTCAAAATCGAACAGGAGGCAATAAATGAATTAAATATGTATTTATGATAATGGGCAAATAAATAATATGCGGGAACTCAAATAAATGGGACACAAGTTTCATGTGGATAGTAGGCTTCATGTGGGCCACGTCTATACTTCGGGTCGACTAGGTTGGATCGATGTCGGGTCCCGAAATTAAATTGGAAATTAAATCAGGTTTTACGGTAGATAATTAATCGGTCCAAATTGACCCAAAAGTTGTGCGAAGAAAATAAAGCACAAAATGGAGTGTCTGAGTGGGACACGAAGGTCATGGGTGAAGAGCGTCTCGAGTAGATCATTCATGAGATGTTGGTTCCGAGAAAATGACTGGTCTTGTGTTCCTTAATTAAAAGTCACGGTGACGTGCAAACGATGATCAAAGATAAAAGTGGGAATAATTATTCAACGATTAATTGGTCTAAGTTGACCTGAAGTTGCGCGATTCAAAAAGAGCACAAGGGAATGAGTTCAAGTGGGACATGATATATCAAAACGAAGATAATCTTGTCTACTTCAAAACTCGTAAAGAGAGTTTACAGAGATTGGCATCCCTGACGCTCCAGAAGTCAAAGTTACGGAAAGGTACATTAATGATCAAAATAATTAAATAATAAAATATTTATCGAAAATAATTCATTCAGAAAATTTAAAATAAACCCTGAAATTCAGGGGGCTTACACAAAGTTCCTAATAGGGACGTTCACCCATTGTGCTAGTTTGGATTTTGCCTACGCAAATAATAATAAATATTCAGTAATATTCAGATCTGAAAATAATAAATTTCCAGATATATTCATATCTACAGTCAAAATCAGATGGGTAACATTTACCTTCTTAAGGTCATCATGTGTATCCTCATCCATAGTCACCATCCTTTGATCTTCATCCCATCCGGTCCCCGAAAAATCTTTGACCTTCATAATATCTAGCCACTTGGACTTCCAACCGCGCAAATGATTGTATTACCAAACTTTGCATTCACCATATTGGCCACAAGTATGTAGGAACTATTTTTGAAAGCTTTGTCTCATTTTTTTCCCTCTTCGGCCTCCCTAGCAAGAATCTTTAGAAGCTCATCAGTATGTTCATCCTCCCAACGCTTATTGGGCGTTCCTTTCCCTTCCTTTTGGACATTCTTACACGAACTATTTGATGGCTTCTTGGGTTTGTTCTTTTGAGGAGATTCAGTTTGGTCCTCATTAAGTCCTTGTGGAATAGATCCTTGACTAACCACAAAGGAATATGAATCCATAAAAGAATCAATATTGCCACTCCAATTTATGTCGGGCATTGATTGTGACACCCTTGAGGTTACAAGTGGACGAATAGGACTTGGTTGTGTCACCCTTTCTTGTACCCCTCCAGTTTCGTGCCCTTCACTTGCTGTATAAGTACCCAACGACCTCCTCTTTGTTTGAGGAGGTACAAAAGGGCTGCCTGTATGGGATTGGAAGTGTCGGTAGTTGGGAAAGTTGTCTCCCATCTCACCTGTTGACATTTAGAATTAAATTTGCTGCAGAAGCGTACATAATATATATTTCTTTTAGTAAAAGGACACATTACAATCTGATCAGACTTTTTCCAAAAATATCATACAATTAATGCCCAAAATATCAAAAAACTGCTACTAACATCAATTCAAACTAACAAAAAATGCTACAACCTAGGCCACACATATTATACCCTACCATGTCCAGTACAGTAGTCATGCCACATGTGTTGTGCAATCTGATCACGCATGTCCTCCCACTTCACGTTATGTTGGACTTGCGTATTCTCTTAGGAGAATTGTTCATACTCGAACAAATTGTCTTCCACAACTTCCACCTCACCTAAGGACGGTTCATCAACAACTAACTCGTCCTTAGGGTCAACTCCAAGTATGTAGTTGTGCAGCATACAACAAGCAAGTACAATATCAACTTGTGTATCAAAGTCATGGAACTTCTTCTCCCCTAGGATGCAAAACCTATTCTTCAGGGTGGCAAATGCACATTCTATTTTGCTACGCAACTTAGAATGCCTATAGTTGAAGAGTTCCTTCGCATTGGTAAGGTGATGATCCTTCTTAGGATTGAAGTAGTACCTAACTCCACGATAAGGGGCAATAAACCCCGGCATTGTGGTGTAGCCAGCATCAGCCAAATAATACTTTCCTATACGTAAAGAAGTGACATGCAATCAATTGTAAGATTAATTCTTTGTTAACCGTTACAAGCTACGGGCCTAGAAAGTTAGATTATATACCTGTTATGACCTTTAGGCCATGTGGAGATGGCCTAGAAAGGGCATCCTTTAAAATTGTCATGTCATTAGCACAACCTTCCCATCCGACCAGGATATAAGTAAATTTCTTGTCGAAAGTACAAGCCGCTAACACATTTTGTGTTACTAATTTTTTACCCCTAAACCTCGCTACTATAGCGGCTGGAAGGGTGGCTTGGATGTGGGTGCCATCTATCATCCCTATACAATCCTACAGTTCAGTGAAATGCATATGTAACGTATAATATTATTAGGTTATATAATGCAATCTTAATTTATAGAAAACAACAGTTTTACCTCAAAATACGGATACCATTCTGCTGAATTTAGTATCTCCGTCGGAGTGTCAGACCCTGCTTGCTTCACAAATCGTTCTTGAATTGAACATATTGCACCTAGGACTTTATTAAAATACCTAGAAACTGTCTCTCCGGATCGAATGAATTCAATGCCGCATACTCTATTTTTTGCCTTATGTCCCAATATGTAAAAGAATATGGCTAGTTGTTCTTCCACACAAACAGATCGCGTATCATTGAGCGACCCATTGGAACGAAAAATATTTGCGAGACTGTAGAAAGCAGTACTACTCATCCTTAGGTAATGGACACAGTTATTGGGTCCTGCCGTCAAAATTCGATACATGTGTGCTTGCCTCCACTGTTCTCTAATTAGGGAGGGTTCCCTTGTAATGACTTGTCGGTCATTGCCCTCATTTTCCATTAAATTCATAATTATAGTTACAACAGTAAGTATACTAGCGACTGCGGCATTTAGTAATGGATCATTGGGATTCGACAAATCCATCTACATGAAAACCACAATGTAATCATGTATCATGTTATGAAACAGACAATCCATTACATATATATCAAACAGACAGATCAGCATAAACGTGTAAAATATTATTATAAAAAAAATTGACAGATCCATTACATAAAATCGTCATTTTCTATTTACGGATATCAACAAAATCGACAAAATAGATCTATAAAGATCCATTTCAACAAAATCACTACATCCTGCCGACAAATTTGTTTCCTCTGTCCATTTCAATAAAATCGAGACATTATTTACGGAGGAAAATCAATTCTATAAAATTTTGTCAAATAATTATCTATCATTTCAACAAAATCTACACAAAATAATATGCTATATCTAAAAATAATATTCTACACAAAATCTACTTCTCTAAATAATATTCGACTTCCATATAAAGGATCTGTCAAAAGTAATTATTTACCATTTCAACAAAATCTACACAATATTATTTACCATTTTGTCACGCCCCAGTACCGAAATACGGAGACGGACTAGGCCAGCTACTCCATATGAGGTACGTAACGTCATACGGTGATCGTGGCTGTCGAGAGACTAGGGGTACATGCTACAATCAAGTCTCCTATGGTCCTACAGAGTTCTATGTCTCAATCAATCAAATCACATCAGCAAATAAATGAACATTAAAGATAAAGCAGTAAGGCGTCCCCGACGCTTCATCAAAATGATCATGAGAGACTAGCTTTATAATTTAGCTATCTCAGAGAGTCAGGAGTACAAAATTATACACAGCTGCAGTCTGTTTAATTACAATTATGTACTGACACAAAATATCAAGTAATCCGGCTAACAGGTGCCGGTGGCTAAATGCCGCACAAAATATAAGCAGGAGTGGTGGAGAAGAAACCCACTCGAGTCCCCGAACTGCCATGCTCCTAGTATGCACCATGGATGTCAGGGAGGAAGATCGTGTCCTCTGGCTCTGCTACGAGATCTGGCCAAACAAAACCAGCAGGATCAGCCCCGAATAGCAAGTACCGCCAAAGGTGCACAAGAGTTAAGATTAAAAAACCGAGATAATAAAATGATTGATAATAGTAATACGTATGCAACTATTATAGGATAGCGCAACATCTTCGAACCCATATGGCACCCTTACAACCAAACAAGGACAAAAGGTGCCGCATGGAGTCGGGACGTGTCGCACTCTATAACTTTCACATAAGTTAAAAGGTATAAACAATAAAATCTCCTGATCGTGACTTCGGTCGATAGCCTATCGCAGCATAATAACCAACCCAACAATCAAACAAGAACATGGGTTGGATCATGCACCATGATAGACCATGTTCCTCAGTCATTCACAAGAGTAGCACTTCACAACCAGAATAAGTCTTCCGTTCATAACTTCGGACCACAGCCTGTCATAGTACGATAATCAACCCAACAATCAAATAAGAACATGGGTTGGATCCCGTACCATGACAGTCCGCTTCCCTCGATTATTCATGGAAGGTAATAAGATACACGCAAGTCGTTTTTGCGGCCAATCAAGTCTACGAGTTTCTAGTGGGACGAGGTTATCCTCGCATCATGTTATTAGAAATCCTCAGATCGTATCTTTCCAGCAAGGCTAGTCAACCCAGGGGTTCGCGTAGACAGGTGTCATTGAGCACAGGTCCCTCGTAAGGCCACATTGCCAAGACATATAATATATAGCAGGAATTAATCGGATACAGTCATTGTAGTGACCCGCTCTGTCCTAGCGGAACGCCGATTCAAACGGCAAGTGTAACGACTCAAACGAGCCGTCGACTCGAAGAGTTGCGTCGACCCGATAAAGTATCGATGCGAATCGATGCAAGACTTACAATGGCCCGTCAAAGATGAATCCAGACTTAGACTATCAAAGGCGTGCTCGGAGTATCGCTCGGCCGATGCGAACATCGCTAAGGTGGGTGGCTCCGATGAACCCGTCTTTGCTTAGCCTAGACACATAATAATACGGACACTATCACCGAAATCGGTAGGCGATAACACTGCGCATGCTAATAAATGACCCAACGCACCTAGCTAAGGGATTAATCCCATCTTGTATGCTTGTATAGAATATGGAAAGGAACATAGAAATTATGAGAACTCTCGCCCGCGCTCCACGCTCGTGCTAAGGCACAAGCTTACGTTTACTTCTCTGATGCGTTCAACAATGAAATAATGAATGGTTTACAACAATGAAACGGGAAGACTATCAACATAGTCGTTCCGAGTAGAGCTTAGCAACATTGAAAGGCTATGGGACCGATGGGTCGCCAAGGCGACTCCCGTACGGGGAGTTGCAAAATGTATAAATGAATGAATGAACGAATAAGTGAATGAATGAATCAACGAATGAAAGATTGAATGCATGAATGAATCGATGAACAAACGGACAAGTGAAATAAAGAAAAGAAAGAATGAATGAAAGCTAAGAGAGGAAAGAAATGGTTAGCGACAGGTGTGACGGACACGTGCAACGGGGCTCGCTACCCGCGCTGCACGGACGCCAACCTGGTCGATAATGCATTGCGGCTAAGGGTTAGCCTATGATGATAATAATACGAAATGGTCGTGGACAAACGGCACGAGCGAGGGGTGGCGTATGCTGTGTCCGTAAGGAAAAGGGATTCCGCGGCATGATCAAAAGGGGGGATATGCCGGCCTAGGCGGGATCAAAGTCATGGCTTACGGGCTGCCTGGGTGCGGACTCGGCCACCCGGGGGACGTAAGTGCAGGAGTATTTCAAGAGACTATCGGGGTGTGTGCCAGTCCTCACCCTATGCTAGTTGAGAAATACCACGGCTTGGATGTCCAAAATGGCTTGTGGTGCCAGCGACCGGTGCATATAGAGTTAAGTGGGCTTTGCTGGTGGCGATCCACGTGCAAGTCCTTGCATTGAAATCAAAGTAGTCTAAGTTAACAAAATAAAGTGCCTTATGAATATGTTTGAAATGTGATACACCAAATAAAAATAAAAAATAGCTGCAAGTGTAGATAATGTGCCTACGACATGCTAGAATCCGAGGCAGGGACACGCATTTGACATAGAAAAGTTCATATTGAATTGTTGACTACCTTGATTTACTTTGGACAGGGAAGGCCGGATGGTAAGTATGGGTAAGTCGTGCATTCATTTCCATACACACACTCGAATTTGGCAACACGAGATAGGTCATGAAATATGCCATGAAACTGATCCTAAGGCAAGATTAGAAAGACAATGAATGATAGATGTTGCACAAAAGTAAATGGAACGTGTTTGGTAATGATAGCGTTGTGGGCGAGCTAGCCTCCCCACCAGTGCATAACAATGTACTGATAACCCCACAGTTTGCTTGCAGGAAGCAGGAAACGTCGGCGGGTGCGGAGCTTTCCTCGAACGTGCTAAGGCGCGGAGCTATTTCTCGAGCCTTGGAGCGTTGCAAGGAGCTGGAGCACCATATACAGGACATAATATATTGGAACATCGCCATGTATCATTCCATCTTGTAAGCCACTTGGCACGCCTTTTATGTTCAGAGAGAGAGCTTGAGCGATTTGTAATATCGGCCTAGCGCCGCTTGTAACCTTCATGAATATCAAT
Source organism: Iris pallida (assembly GCA_029216955.1). Taxonomy (NCBI): domain Eukaryota; kingdom Viridiplantae; phylum Streptophyta; class Magnoliopsida; order Asparagales; family Iridaceae; genus Iris; species Iris pallida. The sequence goes on along the minus strand of JANAVB010027845.1, from coordinate 13,602 downwards.
AAAGAGTTCGAATTTGCTTCTACATGTGTTTATTTACTTTCCGCTGCAATGGGGACACTCTGTGCGACTCTGTGGCCTAGCTAAATCGGCCGTTTCTGGACTTGGCCTTGCACGGGCCCAACCTAGGCCCGTGCGGCATCACGCCTTAGCGAGGACGATCGCTCCTACGGGAGCGGGGCGTGACAGATTGGTATCAGAGCACGGCTTCACATCCTTGGACATCATTTCGATTTTCTCAGTTTTGAAAGCTCGTCGTTGGAAAAAGATGTGTACGCTCTCTCTCGTTGTGCCTTGGGATGTTCCAAAACAATAAGTCTAATCTTTTCAAAAGCTCGTACGATTACTCGGTTGGACGGGATCGATAGGCAAAGGCCTTTGTGCCGAACCACGACGTACTAGAGTTAGACGGAATTGATGCTAAGAGTTAGGAAACGCGAGGCATGCTTGAATAAGCTTACGCTGACGATAGCAAACGAGTACACGAGACCCGAGTATAGTTCGAACGGGATGGTCATGCACGCAGCCTTTTGGCTAAGTTGTGCGGAGTATCGCGCACCTAGACTCTTTGGTGCAAACGAGTTGCGAACGAGAATAAATGAGCATGTAAACTTGAATGTAGTCCGTACGGGATGGTTAAGCGATACAACTTAGTCCGCACGTCGCACACCTCGACTTTTGGGTGCAATCGGGTTACGAGCGATATCAAGTATCGCTCGATCGAGAACGGAGATACACTTTGAGTGTCTATCGATAGGAACGCTATCGAGTTAATGCTTAGGCGTACACGGAAGATTTATTGGATTTTGAGGATAATACGAACGACTTAGTACGTCGAGGCGACGTAATGCGATTACGCTAGAGATTCGTCGAACGAATCTAAAGGATGTCTTAGCGCATGACGCGAACGTGATTGAGGACTAAATAGGGTGGCTTGAACCCGAGTGGTGTATGTGATAGGTTCGGAGAAGGATAAGAGTGAGTGTCGACGACTAGTCGAGTGGCTCGAACCCTGAGTGGTGTATGGACGTTATAGAAATTGTTCGAGCGAGACTACAAGATATACGGATAGAACGGGTATGTCGGCGAGGCGATGCGATCGCGCAAAGCCTTAGAACGCGTCACGCTTAGTTGATCGTGACTTCGAATGTCCCGAACGAGATGTCGTTCAGACAACTTGTGAGTGGGCAACGCATGTTAGAAAACGATTCGGAACGATGAATGAAAGTGAATGGTCTTGATCGAGGAAACTTAGAGGATCGTGCGTACGATTTGGGATTGATTCAAATGAAATGTGACTTGAGTTTTGAACAACGATCTTGAAACGAGCTTGAGGATAGCGATCGAACTTGATCTTGAATATCGAGAAAAATTGTGGATTATCCAACTCGGATAATAGCATCAGTCGCATGACTCAAAATTGGTTGCAAAGGAAGATCGTCAGGTTACGCATATCGTCGATGGTATTGAGGCGTATCAAAGATCGATATGCAATAACTCGGGGGTACTCTGACTCAGCGAATGATGACCGTGCAAATGTCATTGTTCTGATGGATGCTATACTATTGATATTGAAACGTGTCGAGGAAAATATAGACGTGGCTCGAGGATTTTCTAGTTGAACGAAATGATGAATGGACTATCGATCTTGGCTTGGATAGAAAATAAAATGTTGGATTTGCTTCGACGATAACCCCAACATCGACATTCTTGTCTTATACGAGTGCAACTCCAGCCTCGCACATGCGTCGCGTCGGATTATGACGATCACTCCGCGTGAGCGCTGATATGGTGATTCATACAGCGGGAGTGATTGAACTTGATGGCGTGGCAATCTGATTGCTTCGACTTGTGGTTTGATGCGAAGGTGGACTCGAGATTGAATTTGTGTGCTTGAAGAGTTGAACTTGAGGATCGAGTAGGTCCAATCAGCGTATCGAGAATGAGTTAGTCTAAAACTCAAACAAGAGTTACGCCCCGATGAGAATGATTATTCCGCGGGAGCGTTGCATGGTGATTCATGAACCGTCGTGGATAATCGAACTCGCGTGAGATTGGGGTGCAATGTATTGTCGAGCTGGATGACCTCATAATCGAATACATGAATTGGTTAGAACTGGTGATTGAATAGAATTGAATATGTGCAACATAAGTCTTGATGTGAATTAGGTGATCATGCTCGATGTTTAGAAATCTGAGTGACGCGAGCTTGGGTAGAAACTCCCGTACAAACGAACAAATGGTTTGACCATAGGATTTGGGGCGAGCGTCGTGCAACGACCTTGCACGATGAGCCACGGACTTGACGTGTAACTATGACCTTGTGAGCTGACCTAGCGGATAGGCGGACGATCCTATGCCGAGTGATTGAACCTGTGCGATGGCATTTACAGTATCGTCTGGACGGACGATAGACTTGGGACAATAAGACTTAGAGTAGGACAGGAAACTAGGAGTGTGCGTGAATGACGGCGAGAATGGCCCCAAACAAAGGGAATGATAGGAATGGATGATGCGCAAGTAAAGTTGGAATAACGAATTGAATCATTGGTCGGAAGACGTACTCGATGATAGTGCAATACTTGGTTTTGAATCGGACGGACATTACTTAGGCTTGGTCGACCATGCTAAGAAGAAATCATACTGATTTCGTGGACAAGAACGCTTGAGAAGCGAACCGGATCATCTTGAGGACCGAGCTAAACGATAGTGAGATACACATGAGTTCGGTTTCAAATCGAAGTTAGCGAACGATCGGCAAATCGAAACTATCACGAGTAGCTTGTCCGGCTTCGCTAGTCGCTAAGCTTGGTTGAAATGTATGTATTCGGGGGACGCCTTGAATGCGTGTACGATCCAAACTCAGCGATGTGATGAACTCGAATGCAGTTGCAAGTGGGTGTTGCGATGCGCATAAACGAAAGTGAGTTTGCCTCAGCCTACGACACTCGTATTTGGCAAATTTCAACGCACCACGTACGACCGTTTCAGTCCCGTGATACATCGATATAGCAACCAAGTCAAAGAAGCGCAACAATTGAATAAGTGCCATCAACTCTAAAATGAATGAAAAGTTATCCAATAAAATCGGCCCAAACGTATGCGACGCGAAACTTGGAAAGGTATCGAGTATAGTTCGGTGCCATAGAACGATAGAGCCGTTTGATAGGGATTGCCTAAGAAACACGACGACGCGAGTTAAGGAATGGTAGGATGGCCTGCACTCAGAAAGTCTCGAGGACGAGACTTGTTTTGAGTGGTGTATTATGTAGTGACCCGCTCCGCCCTAGCAGAACGCCGATTCAAACGACAAGTGTAACGACTCAAACGAGCCGTCGACTCGAAGAGTTGCGTCGACCCGATGAAGTATCGATGCGAATCGATGCAAGACTTACAATGGTCCGTCAAAGATGAATCCAGACTTAGACTATCAAAGGCGCGCTCGGAGTATCGCTCGGCCGATGCGAACATCGCTAAGGTGGGTGGCTCCGATGAACCCGTCTTTGCTTAGCCTAGACACATAATAATACGGACACTATCACCGAAATCGGTAGGCGATAACACTGCGCATGCTAATAAATGACCCAACGCACCTAGCTAAGGGATTAATCCCATCTTGTATGCTTGTATAGAATATGGAAAGGAACATGGAAATTATGAGAACTCTCGCCCGCGCTCCACGCTCGTGCTAAGGCACAAGCTTACGTTTACGTCTCTGATGCGTTCAACAATGAAACAATGAATGGTTTACAACAATGAAACGGGAAGACTATCAACATAGTCATTCTGAGTAGAGCTTAGCAACATTGAAAGGCTATGGGACCGATGGGTCGCCAAGGCGACTCCCGCACGGGGAGTTGCAAAATGTATAAATGAATGAATGAACGAATAAGTGAATGAATGAATCAACGAATGAAAGATTGAATACATGAATGAATCGATGAACAAACGGACAAGTGAAACAAAGAAAAGAAAGAATGAATGAAAGATAAGAGAGGAAAGAAATGGTTAGCGACAGGTGTGACGGGCACGTGCAACGGGGCTCGCTACCCGCGCTGCACGGACGCCAACCTGGTCGATAACGCATTGCGGCTAAGGGTTAGCCTATGATGATAATAATACGAAATGGTCGTGGACAAACGATACGAACGAGGGGTGGCGTATGCTGTGTCCGTAAGGAAAAGGGATTCCGCGGCATGATCAAAAGGGGGGATATGCCGGCCTAGACGGGATCAAAGTCATGGCTTACGGGCTGCCTGGGTGCGGACTCGGCCACCCGGGGGACGTAAGTGCAGGAGTATTTCAAGAGACTATCGGGGTGTGTGCCAGTCCTCACCCTATGCTAGTTGAGAAATACCACGGCTTGGATGTCCAAAATGGCTTGTGGTGCCAGCGACCGGTGCATATAGAGTTAAGTGGGCTTTGCTGGTGGCGATCCACGTGCAAGTCCTTGCATTGAAATCAAAGTAGTCTAAGTTAACAAAATAAAGTGCCTTATGAATATGTTTGAAATGTGATACACCAAATGAAAATAAGAAATAGCTGCAAGTGTAGATAACGTGCCTACGACATGCTAGAATCCGAGGCAGGGACACGCATTTGACATAGAAAAGTTCATATTGAATTGTTGACTAACTTGATTTACTTTGGACAGGGAAGGCCGGACGGTAAGTATGGGTAAGTCGTGCATTCATTTCCATACACACACTCGAATTCGGCAACACGAGATAGGTCATGAAATATGCCATGAAACTGATCCTAAGGCAAGATTAGAAAGACAATGAATGATAGATGTTGCACAAAAGTAAATGGAACGTGTTTGGTAATGATAGCGTTGTGGCGAGCTAGCCTCCCCACCAGTGCATAACAATGTACTGATAACCCCACAGTTTGCTTGCAGGAAGCAGAAAACGTCGGCGGGTGCGGAGCTTTCCTTGAACGTGCTAAGGCGCGAAGCTATTTCTCGAGCCTTGGAGCGTTGCAAGGAGCTGGAGCACCATATACAGGACATAATGTATTGGAACATCGCCATGTATCATTCCATCTTGTAAGCCACTTGGCACGCCTTTTATGTTCAGAGAGAGAGCTTGAGCGATTTGTAATATCGGCCTAGCGCCGCTTGTAACCTTCATGAATATCAATAAAGAGTTCGAATTTGCTTCTACTTGTGTTTATTTACTTTTCGCTGCAATGGGGACACGCTGTGCGACTCTGTGGCTAGCTAAATCGGCCGTTTCTGGACTTGGCCTTGCACGGGCCCAACCTAGGCCCGTGCGGCATCACGCCTTAGCGAGGAGGATCGCTCCTACGGAAGCGGGGCGTGACAGTCATCCACTCGTTGCGGATGACACAGTATCCGTGGAGACCAGCCGGCACGTCAAGACAATATCTCAAGGCGGCTGGTGTAACACGACTTCGGGATTCTGCCCTCCCCATGCATCTAGTATATTTAGTTGCCTAGTTTAACCCTAGGTAAAATCTTGGACTCACATGCTATGGCCTGCATGATTATCCTCCTAAATGTCGTACTCAAGTACGAGTACCCCAAAAGAGGATCCATGTCAATCAGTATGTCAACATGTTCTACCCTCCTTGGTGTAATGCATCATTACAAATATGCCACGTGGAGTTACGAGTCATTTGTCGAGCATGAACGAGAACTGGGACATTCAGGTACAAGCATCAGGTAGGAACACTTTGTTCACCGGGGTCACATTAGTGCTCATATCATGCTCAGGACAAAAGGCGTAAGGATATATAGCATACACAAACATTTACATATATATATACAATGTAATATATACATATAAAAATATAAGGTGTAGGGGAGTCTAGGTCAGAGCGCGCTCAAGTCAGGCTACGCTCAGGTCAGCCTACGCTCAGGTCATACTACGCTCAGGTCAGCCTACGCTCAGGTCATACTACGCTCAGGTCAGTCTACGCTCAGGTCAGCCTACGCTCAGGTCATACTACGCTCAGGTCAGCGTACGCTCAGGTCAGCCTACGCTCAGGTCATACTACGCTCGGGTCATACGCCTCCAAAAGGCAGCGTATGAACTCCATACGACTCTTTGTCATACAAGTGAGCGTATGCAAGACATACGCTCCCAAAAGGCAGCGTATGGACTCCATACGACTCCTTGTCACACAAGTGAGCGTATGCAAGACATACGCTCCCAAAAGGCAGCATATGGACTCCATACGACTCCTTGTCACACAAGTGAGCGTATGCAAGACATACGCTCCCAAAAGGCAGCGTATGGACTCCATACGACTCCTTGTCACACAAGTGAGCGTATGCAAGACATACGCTCCCAAAAGGCAGCATATGAGGACTGCGCTGCGCTAAAGAGCGCGCACAACTCGGTAGCGCAAGCTAAAAAGCTCGCGTACTGCTCACTGTCTTCTCCAAACAGCAAGAACTCCATGGATTGAATCCAAAGCTTCAAAAGTCCATAACTTGGTCAAAATAAGTCCAAATCCAACTTTTCAAAGGTCAAAATTGGGTAGAATAAAATTCTCTTCAACATGGAACCATCAAAACTTAAAAATAATGAAGTTTGCTAGATCAAAACCAAGAAGATCCGAAAATGGTTAAAACTTAGATCTACAAAAATTAAAGCTTCAAAATAGAAAACTTCAAGTTCTAAACTAGTATAGAATGAGAAGAAGAACATATTTTGGCAAATAATTTTGTAAGAAAATATTAACATCATTTATGGATCCATCTCTTGAGCAAGTTGGTACTTGTCTTGGTTGGTGGAGGAAAATAAATGAGAGGAGATAAATGAGAGGAGAGAGAATGAGATGAGTTATTATATAGAATCTTGAACCCATGGGTTCATGATGAACCAAAGGGTTCATGATGAACCATTGGTGAACCAAGAATAGGTTACCCAAATGAGCCAAAACTGTAGGCCCAAATACAGAAAATAAATTACGAAATAATATTTTGTCGAATATTTTTGGAAAATGTATGAAGAAATACAGCATATAAATATCGTATAATTACAAAATAAATACAATTTATCGGTTTATGTATTAAAATACGTATTCCAGGATCGGGGAGTGACATCTCTATCCTTCTTAGAAAAATTTCGTCCTCGGAATTCCAGCCAAGACAGGATAGTGAAATCAGGACAAGCAAGGCACAATCATATACAAGTTAACTATCATATCAGTTATTATCATACATCACAAAGTGCAAAACAAGTAGGTGCAGATAAGCATGGAATCGTGTCAATAAGGCGTAAAAAAATATACCTCATTAGTCAAACAAATACGGATACCGAGATCTGATCTCGTCCTCGCGCTCCCAGGTTGACTCTCCCGAAGAGTGATGGTTCCAAGAAACACGGACAAGGCTTATCGTTCGATTCTTGAGTACCTTCTCTCGTCGGTCCAAAATAGACATGGGTTGTTCCTCGTAAGTTAGGTCGGTACCAACGACTAACTCAGAATGATCGAGGACATGACTCGGATCCGGGACATACCCACGTAATTGGGACACATGAAACACATCATGTATGCCAGTTAACGAAGGCGGAAGGGCAAGTCGATAAGCCACATCGCCTACCCGAGCGAGAATCTTAAAAGGACCAACGTATCTTGGACTAAGCTTTTCCCGGGTTCCAAATCTGATGATACCCCGAGTAGGCGAAATCCGCAGAAATACTTGGTCGCCAACTCTGAACTCTAGAGGCCTACGATGCTGATCTGTCCAATGACGATGTCGGTCCTGTGCAACTCGAAGGCGCTCTCTGACCAACTTAACTATCTCCACAGTCTGCGTGATCATCTCTGGCCCCAACAACTTCCGTTCTCCGACGTCGTCCCATGCCAAAGGGGACCTGCACTTCCTTCCGTACAATGCTTCGAACGGGGCCATCTGAATGCTAGCCTGATAGCTGTTGTTATAGGAGAACTCCACTAGATGAAGGTGATCCTCCCAAGATCCGCCAAAATTTAAGGTACACGCCCGTAGCATATCTTCTAATGTCTGAATGGTTCTTTCTGATTGTCCGTTAGTTTGTGGATGATAAGCAGTACTGAATCTTAACTTGGTTCCCAAACTTTGGTGTAAGCTCCACCAAAAATGGGAAGTAAACCGCGTATTCCGATCTGATACTATACTAACTGGAACACCGTGCTGCCTTACTATCTGCTTCATGTACATTTTTGCTAGTTGCTCAGTAGTCTGTCCAACTCGGAAGGGAAGAAAATGAGCGACCTTCGTGAGTCGATCTACTATTACCCAAACTGCATTCTTGCCAGCCGGGGATCTAGGTAAACCGGTCACAAAATCCATCGTGATGTGCTCCCATTTCTATTCTGGGATAGGAAGCGGCTGTAGCAATCCTGCTGGTCTCTGCTGCTCGGCTTTCACCTGCTGACATACCAGACACTTGGATACAAATCTCGCTATCTCTCTTTTCATGCCATTCCACCAAAAGAACTGCCTGATATCTCGATACATCTTCGTTCCTCCTGGATGAATGGAGTAAATAGAACTATGAGCTTCGGACATAACTTCTTGCCGAAGGTCTCCACTCGGTACACAGAGTCTGTTTCCAAACCTGAGCGAACCACCTTCATGAATCACTAACTCCTTCCTATGGCCTGATTCACACTTCGACCGCAACTTCTGAATCTGTGGATCTCCTGCTTGTGCTGCCCTTATCCTCTCTACTAAGGTTGACTGAATCTGCATACTGGTCATTCTTCCTATATCCCTTGGCAAAACTACTTCAATTCCCATACTCTGAAGGTCTTCTAAAATATGCTTCTGCGAGGTCAAGATAAAGGCACTGTCTCTCCTACTCAGTGCATCTGCAACTATATTCGCCTTGCCTGGATGATACTGAAGATCTAAATCAAAATCCTTCAGCAGTTCTAACCATCTTCTTTGCCTCATGTTCAAATCTCGCTGCGTGAATACGTATTTCAAACTCTTATGATCAGTATAGATCTCTATCCGATCCCCGTATAAGTAATGCCTCCACAACTTGAGTAAAAACACCACAGCTGCTAACTCTAAATCGTGAGTCGGGTAATTCTTCTCATGGTCTTGAAGCTGCCGAGACGCATATGCTATCACCTTTCCATGCTGTATCAATACACACCCAAGACCCTTCCCTGATGCGTCACAATATACTGTAAAGCCTCCCGCTCCTACTGGAAGCGTCAAGATCGGGGCTGAGATCAACCTCTTCTTCAATTCTTCAAACGATGCCTGACAGCTAGCTGACCAAACAAACTCTACGTCCTTGTACGTCAAACGCGTTAAGGGTGTAGAGATCCTGGCAAAGTCCGCCACGAACCTTCTGTAGTAACCAGCTAATCCTAAGAAACTTCGCACTTCTGCAACCGTTCTCGGGACCGGCCAATGCTCTACGGCCTCAATCTTCTTCGGATCCACTGACACTCCTGCTCCAGAAATTACATGTCCCAGGAACGAAATATGGTCTAACCAGAATTCACACTTGTCGAGCTTCGCATAAAGTTGATGCTCCCTCAATGTCTGCAAGACAGTCCTAAGATGTTTCTCAAGCTCCTCTTCACTGCTGGAATAGACAAGGATATCATCTATGAACACCACCACAAATTTATCTAAATACGACAGAAAGATGCGGTTCATTAAATCCATGAATACTGCGGGGGCGTTGGTTAGTCCAAAGGGCATTACTAAAAACTCATAATGCCCATATCTAGATCTGAATGCTGTCTTCGGTATGTCTTGCTCCCGGACTCTTACTTGATAGTATCCCGACCGAAGATCGATCTTGGAAAAGATACTGGCCTTGCTCAACTGGTCAAACAGGTCATCAATCCTTGGTAGTGGGTACTTATTCTTCACTGTTACTGCATTCAGCTTGCGGTAGTCGATGCACATCCTCGTCGACCCATCCTTCTTGGGAACTAGAATCACTGGCATGGCCCAGGGCGATTTACTGTCTCGGATGAATCCCTTAGACTTTAACTCTTTCTCATGTTGATACAACTTATCCTGTTATGACGGCGACATTCTGTAAACTCTGTCTGCAATAGGCCTCGATCCAGGGTTCAACTCAATTCTAAATTCTACCTCTCTGACTGGGGGTATCCCCGGAAGCTCATCAGGGAAGACGTCGAAAAAATCTTCGACCACTCTCGAAATCTGTCCTGGCTCTGACACTGCTGCTGAGATGACGCCTCCGGCCTGATTCTTCAAGGTTCGAGTAAAGATGAACTGTTCCATCCCAGGAACGCTGAATATGACCCTACCTCCTCTACAATCAATGGTCGCATGACTGTCTCTCAACCAGTCCATGCCAAGAACAACATCAAAATTCCCTATAGGGAATTCAATCAATGATGCGGGCAGTAAATGCCCACACACCTCTACCGGACAGAAAAAGCGCACTCTGCTCACTTCTACGAGCCCATTGCCGGGGAGTATATCCATCCTCTCCGGCAATGCCTCAAACACTAGTCCAATCCGTGTAGCATATTGTGCAGAGATAAATGAATGAGTAGCGCCTGAATCAAATAATGCTACAGCGAGAAATGAGGTGACGAGAATTTTACCTGCCACTACGTCACTAGACGCTAGAGCCTCTCCCAAAGATAATGTGAGAGCCTGGCCCTGGCCCCGTGGAGCCCCTTGTTGCGGCCTTCCTCGACCATGTTGTTGCTGCCTCTGAGGGCCTTCGGCTTCCTGTGCTTGGCGAAACATCTGAGCCTGCGTTGGTAGACGCTGGGCTAGGGGCCTCACTGCTAATACTGGCCCTCCACTCGGGGTTGCCACCGGGGCTGGCAATGTTGGAAACTGCTGAGCTGGCCCTCCTGGCCTCTGCATCACAGGACAAGTGGAGATACGGTGGTCTGAACTACCATACCTCAAGCATAAGCCATTCACTGACTGGCACACCTCCCTCGTGTGCCCTGCCTTCCCACAGAATGTACAGCCCTGGGGTGCTTCCTGACGCTGCTGTTGGTTCCTCGGCTGCTGGTGCCGAACTGGCGCTGTAGTAGTTGACACGGCCGTCCTCCGCGGCGCTCCTGTATCATGAATACGTACACCGGGTGCTGGTGCCGATGTTCGCTGCATTACTCCTCCTCCAATCTGGGAATGAGATCTCTTCTGACCTCCTGTCCTCGATGCCAACCTCTGCTGGGTAAGCTCGTGCCTCCGAGCGGACGTCAAAACAGCGTCAAACGTCTGGTAGTCGTGTCCCTCCACAACCTGTAATAGTTCCAAATGAAGTCCCTGCTAGAACCTCATAGCTTTCTCTGGCTCCGTTGCCACCATTGCTGGGGCAAAACGGCACAATCTGCAGAACTCTGCTGCATACCCATCTACGGTCTTGCCTGCTTGCTTGAGACTAATAAACTTCTGCTGGAGCTCATATCGAGCTACTATGCCAAAATACTTGGCCTTGAATCTTTTACTGAAGGTGGTCCAACGAACAGGGCGCCTTATACCAACTTCTTCTGATGCCCACCAGTCGCGGGCAAGATCCTGAAGTACTAATTTGACCTGATCAACCTTCTCATCATCTGGAACCTTGGCTGCCACAAGAATGGCTTCAATGTCTTGAATCCATGCATCCGCAGTGATGGCATCCTCCGTGCCATCAAAATACCTCGGGTTCAAGCGACGAAACCTTCCTGATGCTTCCGAGTCAACCCCGGCACTCCTCTCAAGAGCTAACTGAATCCTTTGGTTCAGCAACACGTTCTGCTCCTGCTGCTGAGTCTGTTGCTGTTGGTGAGTGACAAGAATCCCCCGGATGATCTCCAGGAGTGCTACGGCATCTGGTACTGCCGTCGCTGCTGGTGCTGCAGGAGTTTCAATAACCTGCGGCTGCACTGCCTCTGGTTCCATTTCTACTCGTGTTCGCCCTGGGGAAGGTTCTCTCCCCTGCTGGTGCCCAGTCGAGCCATGCTCTCGCTGCTCTTCCTCATGGGCCTCAGCCGCTACCGAGAATGAAGCACCCCTATGGAGAAAGATATAAGATTATCAAGTCCGAACGAGGAAGATTTCGAGGATACAAGTCAGGTTAGAGATCAAGGCAAGGACAGAGAATTCGAAATAGAATTTCAAGGGGAACAAGTTTTGATTGAGACTCCTAATAATTCGCAATACCCCACAAGTCTAAAAAATAGACCTGCATGGGCCACCACTAAAACCTTGTCACGCCCCAGTACCGAAATACGGAGACGGACTAGGCCAGCTACTCCATATGAGGTACGTAACGTCATACGGCGATCGTGGCTGTCGAGAGACTAGGGGGTACATGCTACAATCAAGTCTTCTATGGTCCTACAGAGTTCTATGTCTCAATCAATCAAATCACATCAGCAAATAAATGAACATTAAAGATAAAGCAGTAAGGCATCCCCGACGCTTCATCAAAATGATCATGAGAGACTAGCTTTATAATTTAGCTATCTCAGAGAGTCAGGAGTACAAAATTATACACAGCTGCAGTCTGTTTAATTAGAATTATGTACTGACACAAAATATCAAGTAATCCGGCTAACAGGTGCCGGTGGCTAAATGCCGTACAAAATATAAGCAGGAGTGGTGGAGAAGAAACCCACTCGAGTCCCCGAACCGCCATGCTCCTAGTATGCACCATGGATGTCAGGAAGGAAGATCGTGTCCTCTGGCTCTGCTACGAGATCTGGCCAAACAAAACCAGCGGGGTCAGCCCCGAATAGCAAGTACCGCCAAAGGGGCACAAGAGTTAAGATTAAAAAACCCAGATAATAGAATGATTGATAATAGTAATACGTATGCAACTATTATAGGGTAGCGCAACATCCTCGAACCCATATGGCACCCTTACAACCAAACAAGGACAAAAGGTGCCGCATGGAGTCGGGACGTGTCGCACTCTATAACTTTTACATAAGTTAAAAGGTATAAACAATAAAATCTCCTGATCGTGACTTCGGTCGATAGCCTATCGCAGCACAATAACCAACCCAACAATCAAACAAGAACATGGGTTGGATCATGCACCATGATAGACCATGTTCCTCAGTCATTCACAAGAGTAGCACTTCACAACCAGAATAAGTCTTCCGTTCATAACTTCGGTCCACAGCCTGTCATAGTACGATAACCAACCCAACAATCAAACAAGAACATGGGTTGGATCCCGTACCATGACAGTCCGCTTCCCTCGGTTATTCACGGAAGGTAATAAGATACACGCAAGTCATTTTCGCGGCCAATCAAGTCTACGAGTTTCTAGTGGGACGAGGTTATCCTTGCATCATGTTATTAGAAATCCTCAGATCGTATCTTTCCAGCAAGGCTAGCCAACCCAGGGGTTCGCGTAGACAGGTGTCATTGAGCACAGGTCCCTCGTAAGGCCACCTTGCCAAGACATATAATATATAGCAGGAATTAATCGGATACAGTCATCCACTCGTTGCGGATGACACAGTATCCGTGGAGACCAGCCGGCGCGTCAAGACAATATCTCAAGGCGGCTGGTGTAACACGACCTCGAAATTCTGCCCTCCCCATGCATCTAGTATATTTAGTTGCCTAGTTTAACCCTAAGTGAAATCTTGGACTCACATGCTGTGGCCTGCATGATTATCCTCCTA